>JASANE010011129.1:0-112636 GCA_030248225.1 Trileptium ribeirensis
CATTATCTCTTGAAGGTCATAGGAAAAATTAGACTTGTTTTATAGTGCCAATTTGTGGCGGGATCTTAAACTGTTTGGTGAAAATTATTACAGCCTTCTACCGTGTCTAAAACGGTCTGGAAGACTGGGTTTTTTGAGAAGACTTGACGGGAACGCTTAAATGAAACGCTCAGGGATTAAATGCTCGTAATTTTGACGGGTAGCCTAGCACTCACTTGCACCTACGCTCAATCCTCATTTGCCTTAACGGCTGCCTCCAGGTCAGCACGCTACTAGTTTCTGATTTCAAACACCTTACTGAAAGCCTTACCCTCTCCCGTGTGTTTTCCTACCCCGTTCACATCACTAAATAATTTTCGCCCCCGGGTCTAAACTGAAAAGGGCGACCCGGCGAGCGGGGAACCAGTCGAGAATTTATAACCTGTGAAACAATTTAGCGTGCGATTTACGTACTTTTGTCAGGGCTGCACTTACGGGAGCACGGAGCATCCTTTGGACACACCCGCACCCGCAAGGGCAGCCCTTGCTAATAAATTCGAAAGCCGGAAAGGCACCAGGGGAAACTCCGTCCTGTTTCTACACAGTAGGAGCCACCCCTGGAAAAGAGAGAAAGAAAGCCAAAAGCGAGAAATCTAAAATTTGAAAATTATTAAAACGACAGGCGACAACCGCCTAAAACCAAAAACCTGCCGACTCTGCGGCTGTTGCTCTCGACTGGTCCCGACGCTGCGTCGGGCCTTTCCCTTTTATACCCTGTTGCTGCCACTCTATGTCCCTTCTCTCTCCCAGCCCCAGAAATTATAAAGCAACAAAATACAAACGATTAAACTCGCCAATATATGTAGCGTACATTCAAAACCTATTTGACTTTGAGCTAACTATCTACATATATACACAGAGCAGCCGCGCAAATTGCACACTGTAAAGTGACCCACATGGCGGTCAATAAACATTTTCCATTGTCGGCGAAGATCACACTACTAAGCCACAATAACAGAAAGATTGATGCCCCTGGGCTAGGCGGTTCTCGGACATAAGCAGCAGAGACGAAAACAACCTAAACCTCGCGCTGGTAGGCGCGAGGTTTTCTGTGAGCTATGTTATACCAGCGCCCAGGGCGCTTATATCTCATTAGAAAATTTTTAGTTATTTAGATTTGTTAGGTTAACTAGGGGTCGTAGGCGGCCGGGGGCGGGACCAGGTTCACGCCCCGGCGGGTCGCCTACTGATGAAAACGTTAAATTTAATCTATCTCCCATGGGTGGCCTGTTAGAGGCCGTTTTGTGGACCAAAAACAGAAAATTTTGGTGTCCAGGGAGGGTTATCAGGGTCCTGTTCGGACCGGTTAAGTTAGGTGAGCCCGGTTTTCATTTGGATAGTTAGGGTGAGACCCCATGGAGGTGTAGAGACCGAAAAATTGGGGAGTTTTAGTTATTTCGATCGAGATTTAAGTCCTTGAAAATTGGGTGTTTAAACGCTTAGTTGGGGGTCCCTAAGTACTTACCGGTAGGGGCCAGTTTGGCCCGATCGCAGAATTTCGAAGCCTTAGGTAACCCTATGAACAATGGGATAAGCCCGCCTGGCCTGGGACGTTCAAAACTGGAGAAATTTTGGTTTTAAGTGGGCCTTATAAAAAGACCGTTTCAGTTGAGGTCTATCGCTTCTCGACCCCTAAATCTGGTTGTTCGCTTCACTTATGGGTTTGATTATTCCGCGACCGCATGTCAGGATGGGTTCTCAAGATCCGAATTAAAATAATAAGGAAACTCTCCCCGTTCAAATTTTAGATAGAATTTAACGCAACACTTCAACCCATCTGAACATGCAGTGCCACAATAGCAGGATTATTCAATTGTGGTGCCAAAATCACCCCGTGCACCTCGGGCGGGTGGAGCGTGACCATACACCAGGTTACAAGAATAGTACATTTTTATTTTTATAACAACAGCAATGAAAAGTACACAATATATTATCCAAGTCACGCTCCACCGGTATCCGATCGCCCATCGCACCCCTTTTTTTCCGATTTGACCTTAATTTTCCTTATTTGAAGATCTTGTTGAAATCCCTGTAAATTAGTCGGGCTGTTACAGTCATATTGGGTACCATTCGACTTGCCTTGTTGAAATATACCCCACCGTTAGAAAGTTATGATGGTCCAAGTAACCCTGAGGGGCAGAAATAAAATGCAGGCCATGCCGTTCTTGGTATACAAAGCCTAAGCCTTAGGCTTAGCCTAAGCTAAGGTCTTTATTTAAGACATACACTAAGCCTAAGTTGGCGGGCTGCCGCCCTCTGAACCCCCGTTCTAAGCTGTTCTTTATTCTAACTTTACAACGTACTTCCCATCAGGATTACTTGGACCCTCATAACTTTCTAACGGTGTGGTAGAATTCAATAAATTACCCACCAGTCGACTTGTTTCATCAAGGCAAGTAATAATAATATAATAATAATAACATAATCTGATCTTGTTTACGGCCAATGTAACCCTGAGGGGCTTCCCTAATCCCGGGAATTTCATAAAATCAAAATTCCCAACTTGCGGGAATTCGATAACATTTAGACAGTGTCAGAATCTAATTAAACGAAATTAGGGAATTTTAAAAATGTTCAAATGTAAGGAACCTAGGAATTTGGGAACCTGAGAGCTTTGAAATCTGGGAATTTTGGAAATGTTCGAATTTAAGGAATCTGGAAATTTTGGAATATTGGCATTTAGGAAATGTCGGAATTTAGGGAATTCGTGAATTTTGGAATCTGAGAATTTAATGAACCTTGGATATTTTAGCCATTAGATAGTAACGGAAATTAAGACCCTCGGAGTATTTGAACTGGGAAAGCTACACGTTTGTGTAATTTAGGAACCTTGGAGTTTCGGAGTTATGAAAAATTAGGAAATTGTGGTATCAGGAAATTTTGGAAAGGTACGAATTTCAAGACCCTGGAATTTGATTAATTGGGAAACTCATTTTGAAAATGTCGAAATTTATGGAATCTGAAATACTGGCATTTTGGAATATGACAGTGTGGGTACCAGCGAATTCATTGAACCTGGGAATTGTAAAACTCGGAATCTGGAAATAATGTGTCGAAAAGTTATGTTATTTGAGTAAACTGAAAAATGTAGAATCGGGGAGTTGTAAACGTGGTATTTGTGGAAGTTGGGAAGTGGGTTCTGAAGCCAGTAATTAAGCCAAAACGGAAACCCTGGGAGACCCGGTATTCCCGCCTCCCGGGTAAGCCGGCATTCCGGGCGGCAGGGATGTCGGTGTTCAGGCCGGCCGGATAGGCTGGTATAACCGGCCTTCTAGGGTGGTAGGTTTTTCTACCAGATAACTGCTGTCGTTATTGGCATTGTTATAAAATGTAAAGCGTATTTGGCAGCTGGTTCGCATGAATCAAGTACTTAGTATTTGCTACACTGTAATATAATCTGCAGCGTAAAGAGTATTGCAAGTTTACATGTAAACTATGTAGCAAATATTAGATACATCAGAAAGCATCACAAACAATTTTGCGAAATTAATTTTGGAGAGGACCGCAGTACTGTTGTACACCACCCGTTAAAGTCACCGGCCGACCGACCAGCGGGTAACGAAACACCAGGCGATTACCCAGCACAGTTAATGTCATCCAGTATAAAATACATATGTATATTTTTAACAAATATTTGTCAATGTTTAATGATATACCTAAAAACCTGTTGTTGCCCTAAATGCAATACAGTTTTGGGTTAGGAGAAGGACTTCGTGGGAGCCATCCGGCAAATGGTCGTCGCCCTAGTGTTATTCCGTCGGTGATCAGTTTGGCTTCTAAGACAGCCATTACCCAACACCAGTGGTAAAGATTTTTCCAAACCCACCAATGAATAATCTGCGAACTTGTAGAAAGAAAAATGTTGTAACAATAGTTGAATAGATATTCAGTCGAACAGTTAAATAAATCTAGGTACGACATGTTGAATATGACAGAACGCTGTAGATGAATTACTTTTCCGTATTCGGTAGCCAGAGGCACAGTACTGAACAAATGTAAGCGTTCAAATAAAATATAGGCCATTATCTGTGTCTTGAAAGTAACCATGTCATATATAAAAGTCGTTTGTATTGCAATTATTAGCTTGAAAGTATTTGCGTATGAAGCCGATGTAAAAAGAAACACGTAGTTCAGAGCTTTTAATTTGGTTTTCGGATTGCATGGCATAAACGTACTCAACAATGTAACTCAAAAACTGGTCTGCCAACATTCCACGCTTCTGGCCGAAAACGGCTTCTTATTGCTAATTTAGAGCAATCATCGGCGCAGTGCTTGGTTTATGTTCACTTGAGTTACTAGTGCGTCGCTGCGGAAGGACTGAACGGAAAGAACAAGACAAAAAGACTGGTCTGTTGTGTTGGTAGAGTTCAAAGTATGGTGTTTCGGCTTAAAATCAGACCAGATCAGTTAGTTGGTGTCCTTGTGACCCGGACACAGATGTGGCATAAAATGACCCGGTGACCCGGCGATCTTATAACCCGGTTACATCTCTGGTTAACACTATTATTTCACAACATTTCGAAAATTCAGAATTTTTACGGAATTTTCCGTTTATTGATTGAGTTTATCGATTTTAAGCGACATATTTTTTATTTTGCGAAGGAAAATACATTATTTATTTTAAGATTATGCATTAATTTGTTTTTAACCGCACTAGGGCATTTTTCTTGAGATACGGTGGTGCTATAAATAATCATTTGAACTGTTTCAGTGTGAGTATTGTGCAAGCATATGTATTTTTACAGCATATTTCTAGATATATTGCACACATTAGCCACACCAGTGGTTACGTCATCTGCCAGAAATATAATTTTAGCAGTAGAAAATTTGTTAAATAAATTTTCTCAAGTTAATGTACAGCTGAGTAGTGGAGTTTAACGTTTGCACAGGCTCCGAGTATTATAACGACAGGACTGAGCGGTTCTTCGAGATTTATGTGGAGCGAACAGCCTATCGAACTTAATTAAGGTAAGCCCGACGGCAGTGTATGGCCTGCTGACATGCCTTAATTAATTTATGCATCGTACAATAAGAAATAGGTCGAAAAAGTAAGTTATTCCTCGAAGACTGAAAAGACGTACACAGGCCGGAGATCTTTCTAGAAGATATTAAATGTTTATTCAAGGAACCTCGTACCGCGAGCGAATAACAACGCATGTGCAAACATACACAAATGGCAAGCCCAACACTGTGCTGCACAATGCGCGGTGGGTCGATTTAGCACCAGTGGACAAGACTAGAGCACCAGGTGTTAAAAGGTTTTCTAGGCCCATAGAAGCTTTTTCGAGCAACGAATGTTACTGACATATAATACTCTATTTCATGAAAATATGCAAGAAATTATTACTGTAAATCGGCCTCATGTTTTGATAGATGTTGATCGTGGTTGAAGTTATTTGATGTACATAAATTTGCGTCTAATCTATTAGTCCCGGGCATCAACAATGTCGATTAAGGTGGTGCTAGAAATTGGAACGCGCGACTTTAGATATTTGCGCGGGTCTGCTATAACCACTGAGCTGACCTTTGCTGTATTGATCAGTATTTGAATATTTTGTTTCTTTATCGCTACGGTTTGAATAGCCGTAAGCACGACACTTCTGCATGCATCCGCTTAGATGCGTATATTGTTGTTCTTTTGTCAAAATTTGGAAGTAAATCATGCAGAAATTCTCGTTCACATTTCCGCCGTAGGAATTCACAGTTTAGTGAACGAACGGAATTGGTGTACGAGTACATTTATTAATTTTGTACGCTCATCCGCTTTCATCAAATAATATGCTAACTCAGACAGCTATGCTTGCGGTCTATGTATTATAGTGTATGAAAATAACGTAATTGCTAATCGCGTTTTAATGTGTAAGCCATCACCAAATTGCAATGCTAATTCCCGAAATAGTGGCCGCGAACAGCATTTCTGTGTTGCTGTATTTCAAATCGTGTTTGCGTACAAAAGTGCTTTGTTCGCTCTTGGCATCGTGAGATGACTTGATTAAATAAACAACGTAGGTGTACGCACCTAAAGAGATAGCGTTATTGGATAAGCCACGCGTGAGTAGTCTAAAGCTCGAACCCGCTATCTGCTCGCAAACCATCAGCATTTAATTTAATAAACAAATAAGAAACTATTAACATGTTTTGACAATTAATCGCGCTCAAAAATTTTACTAGATGCTGTGCTGAGACAGCTGGCTTATCAACCTCACTTAACTTTTATATGTCTGTGATACTCGTCAATTTTAAGGTGAAGTCAGGACAATCAGTGATGCAATATGCAATTAATGGCAAGCAATTGCAAAATCATCAATATACGCATGCCACCATATAGCACATGTATATGGTAGAGGTGAGAATGAGCAAAATTTTTCAGGCTCGACTCAAATTTAGTCTAGCTCTGGTCGATCCGATTTAATTTTGAGTCGGCTCGGGTCGCATCGAAAATTTAAAATTTCGGCTCGGCGCGTTACCAGTTTGTCTCGGCTCGGCTCGGCTTGAAAAGCTGATTGATGAAAATTAAATTTGGCGGGTCTCTTTCGCTGAGTCAAACATTGGCTTGTCTAAACTATGTTTTGTCTGGGTATTAATAAACAGCTGGACTATCGTCTCGGGTACGTTTATGGTAGTTTTGCCCTTGCAAAACATACCTATTAGCTCAAGAAATATTAATATGGCATACTTTCATGTTCTGTTATGGTGATTAAGCGAGATTTTGCGACATTTGGAGAAATTTACTGCAATACAGTTACATATATACCTAGTTAATTACTGCTAACGCCAAGTCTACAAATTAATCACGATATTTCAAAACGTATAAAGTATCAGAATTCTATAGAACGTCGTTTATCGTTACAAATAAAATATTAGCTTTAGGATGGTCCGGTAGCTGAAAGATTTATTGCAAAGTATCACAAACCGCAGTTGGTACAAGTTAGCACGTAATTCTTGTCGATACTGCTTTCGAGCCATGTCTATTGGTACACTAGTACCGAGATCCGTAAAAACAGTAGTTGACGCAGGATTACCCGGTAGCTCATTTTGGTCTATCCTTTGTTGCGCTTGAAAACACATCTGTTTATATTTCATGCAGAATTTTCTGGTATGTTCATTGGTACTTTTAGGCAACGCAGCTTGTTTATTCATTATACCCGTTTCGTTACATAACGCAATCTTAAATCCCAAAATTCAATTTACCTACAATGTTCGTATATAATATCCTAAACAAACATTAACGCAGGATTTATCACGCAATGTTCCTTGCTTAAAATCAGTTTCAAGAAGAATTACTTCACCCCCAAGCATGCAGTGATTGCATTCTGCAAGGTACGGTTTCTGTACAGCTAGCGAACAACAACACGCCTGCCATCGTGCAATACACGGCAAATTTAGTAGTATATACAATGCTTTAAAATGCGAAGAACGAACAAATATTGGAGTTAAGAGGTTAAACATGCGGCATACCGATTCTTGATGAACTATGTGGTATACTAAATTTTGATCAACCACTTACGAACTTTGTTAGCTTGCATTTCAAGTGCTAATGAAGAATTATAGGTCGTCACGAGCTATCCCTGGGTTGAGTAACGTTAGGTAGCTAGGTTCCAGAATGCTCGGTTAAAGTCACGTACGCCAGCCATTGATGTATTTCAGAGTGATTGGTGGGATCGTTAAGGCTCCTAGCAAAGCGAGCAAAAGAACAGCACTGCATGAAATCATGTACATACTAGAACATTATTGCTTTTTTAGCCGCAACTCCAAAGCCCTTTTAAATATGAGTCTCAAGCGATAGCCTCACTACATATAGGAAGTCATCTGCTTAGTCTTAACCTTTAGTTAATCCTTAACCTTTCCCTAATGCTCAAGCTTACACTATGTCTTGAGATGGTATTGGTGGCGGTTAGTGATAACTGTAATCCCGAACATGACATCTTAGGGCGTTAAAAGGCTATGAGCAAAAATTTTAGAACTAGTTTCTCGCAAGCGAGGTTGAAACTGATTGAGCATGGTTTCAATTATAATTGTCTATAAAGTTATTATCAATTATAATAACTATAAGACTTTATGTTTTATCTATATATCACTCTAAAAAAATTTAACACGTAGGCGTAAAGCCTTATAACGCTGGTCTGGTTGAAGTTAAGACACACCACGTATTATGCAGGTCACAAAATCTACAATAGCTCGTCTGAGGCACAGAGAACAAAGCATAACCAAACAAGTGTCTCAAACGACTTTCAGCCCCGGGTTGAATTCTACATGACCATAGCATCGTATTCAACGTACCGAAAAACCTAAACACATGGTTCAAAGTGCCTTAAAAGCAACATATCATCACAATCGAAGACAAACTAAACTCTAGATCAGGTTCGTAAGCTACTGACAAAACAAGAAATATACGTATAGGACTCTAGTTAACTTAGAACCACAGTATTCAACGTTCAAAAAAAGCTATAGATAGATCATTTTGGTGCATTGGACGCAATGCATAAACAAACAAATGAAGACAGATTTTTTCTGAAAATTGGGTTCATCGTCATTGAACAAACTGAAGACTTATGAAAAATGAAATGTTAGTGCTGGGCTCTAGATAACTAAACCATGGCTTTCAACGTGTCGAAAAACCAACTCTATAGACCGCCCTTGAAGCCCTGAGCGCAATACAGCACCAAAAATGAAAACAGACTACATTAAAAAATCCAGTTCGCCGACTTTAAAACCCACGAAACCTCATGAGAAGGTATAGTATAGTCAAGTTGGAATCTAGATAAAGAAAACCATCGTATGTAGCGTAACTTAAGATAATTCAAAATATACACGTTTTAAGGCAAAGCACGCGACTATATGCGGAAATGTGAAAATTTTGTATTTCTGGCAGAGTCGACAAACCATATGCAAACCCGCGTTGGCCAAGGAAGTTGTCCTACAAAAAGTGTTCTTCACCAATGTTCTTCTGTGGTGGTGTCCGTTTTCGATCGAAATCTTTGTCGAGAGCTATGGGCTGAAATGAAACACTGTTACCCGCATGGCCAAATTTGGCAAAACAACCCTTAACACACGTTTTTGCCATTTTGCCACGAAATATGGGATCGAAGCTGTTTGTGTTCAACTGAAGGTCACATCATCACCACATTTACTATCGGAAACGATTTTACCAAAATCTATCCACCCGCAAATGAGTTATCACTGACACCGACAGACAAGAAAGAAATGCTTACAAATTCTCCCCTTAGCGCCCACACAGGAAACTCCGCTCCCTTCCCTCGCACTGTTTCACAACTGTAAGAATATAATAAATATATATTCCCTCCATGAAGAAAAATATTTGCACGTCAATACAAGAAGATGTTTAAGCGCTATGGTTAGCTAAATCTAATAGCATCAATATGTACCTACAAAATTCACGAATTTATGCAATGATACGAATTACGCTGTACTAACCGAAAATATAGCCCTGATGTTTGTTTTTTGAGAAATACGAATGTAGCACCCTGATTAGCATACTAAGGTATAATCTTTATCAATTTTTTTAATTTATAATTTGTTGCCTTATATAATATATATGAAAAAGTATCTCGCTGTACTAGATTCGTAAATGTTCGAATGTAGCACCCTGATTAGCATACTAAGGTATAATCTTTATCAATTTTTTTAATTTATAATT
Organism: Trileptium ribeirensis; assembly: GCA_030248225.1. Taxonomy (NCBI): domain Eukaryota; kingdom Metazoa; phylum Nematoda; class Enoplea; order Enoplida; family Thoracostomopsidae; genus Trileptium; species Trileptium ribeirensis. The sequence goes on from JASANE010011129.1 coordinate 9,698, forward strand.
TGTTGCCTTATATAATATATATGAAAAAGTGTCTCGCTGTACTAGATTCGTAAATTCTGTGAAAAAAGATCTTCGAAAAAGAAATTTGAAGGACCGGTCAAAAACGGCAAAAAGAATCGAAAACCTGCAAACTAGCAATTTCTTGAAATTCTAAAAAAATTATAAACCTTTGCTGAAACCTAAACCAAACCTTAAGGCGTAAAAATGAAACCTAAAAACCATTGCAATACCATATTTATAATACTAACGCTCTGGTAAAATCTGTCAATTGACTGTAGCACGAACTGGGACGTCTTGTATCAACTGACAGTAACCCGTACCGTACGTTTGTACACGCGTTATTATTCGCACGCAGTTGCTTGGTTCCTTAAGGAACAAAGCAACAGCTTTAATATAGCTCAGTGGTTTGCTTACGTAGCTTGCAATCGAACAAACCAGAGTTGATCCTGTAAATTTATCAAACATTGCACCATGCACAAACTAAGTTTGGCATTAAACGGTTAACCAAAAATTTATCAACCAACAGCTCCAAGATGGCAGTTTTGTGCGCCCGCCCCTCGCAATCAAAAAACAGGTTCGATCCATGACGCTGGCGAAAATTATTCGTATTTTCTAAATTTGAATTGTTTCCATCTTTTTTTCTCACTGAAGAAAAATTAAAGGTTTACATAGTTTGAAACGTGGTGAAAAGGGCCATGTGTTTTGGAATAGCTTTAGTCTTTTTGGCACTTTTAATGGCTTGTCAGGCGATTTTTATATCGAAAAACTCATCTATTAACGCAATATATTATATGCATATATATTCGATGAGTGGTACAGATGAAGACCTGCACGATCCGATCCGGCTTTAAGATTTGTCAGTTGAAAACGGTCTAAGCGATTTAAAAATTGTTTACACCGGAAGAGTTTAATTCACTTTCAGGTCAACCATATCAGAGAATTGGCAGGCTCAGGGCTTATCAGCTTTTAAACTTTTCATGAGTTCTCATATTTTCTGTTTTTACAAAAATTTTCAGTAAATTTGTAGTAAACGAGAAACTTTCCAAATTTTTTTGGCAGCATTAACGAAGTTTTCCGCAATATTTTTGGGAATCGATAAATTTCTCAGGTTTCCCGAGAAATTTTAAGATATGGTAAATCTGAAACAAGTGCACATTTATTTGACTACAGAGGGCTCTGAAAATGGCAGGCCTCTGAATGTGACATAGATCAAGTATTGAGGTACAATTATACGCTATAGTTAAATTCATGGTGCTTCATACACCCTGAAGTAATTTGTATATCGTGCAATGTTTGACAACCTTAAGCCGACGCCAGCAATCTAATTCCACTGCATTGTTGCAAACGCAAACCACTGTTTTTTCTACTATAAATGAGAAAAATTCTATGATAGTGGCGCTAAATTTATTTTCGGCCAATCATTCACTTGCAAAAAGCTACCTTGTGTGGTATCAATTGTACCATGCATACGCCTCATAAAGCTACTAGCAATGCGATGATTTTAGTTAAATATATCAAGCTTTTGCAAAGCTACAGATGGCAAAAACTTAATCTTTTGAATTTTATTTTGAATAAAAATAAAGAAAATTAATCCTGTTAATACATTATCAAAAATATTTAAATTATAATTTGGCAGGTATACCACATAAAGTCTCGTACCGTATACCTAGAGTTTTGAGCCAAATTAACTTGTTCGCTATCATGTTACGTTATGATGGACACATGTGTCATTAAAACTTCAGCTAAAAAAGCTAAACCATTCGCAAGCCATACATGATACGGGCCAATAGAACTTCACCTTTTATCGAAAACATCGTTTTTTCTTTATCCTTGTCGGTAATGATTTTGGAGCAATTTTGGAGTATCATCACTGTCAGTATGCCATTTGAATCTTATAGAGCCTGAAAACGTGCCAACCACTTGCAATGTGTATACCAATGATCCCTGGTAAATTTTCCGGTTTTCTATTTCCCAATATTAATGAAATTATCCGGAAAATTTTTGGGAAACGAGAAAATTCATGTTTTCTGAGAAACCTTAGGACACGAAAAGTTTTAAACAAGTGTGTCTATTTTAATAGACACAGCACCTAAGATAAATTATAATTTTCCCCATAAAATAAAAAGCTTCGTAAATATTCGGAGACTTTAAATAGAGCTAAGAAGCTCAACTTTAAACTTTGCAGTAGTCACTCAGCGCAAACTATCCGCGCACGTCCCGTTCCACTTTGCTACGAGTCGTGGTTATTAAGCGTTGTTTACCATGCACAGTCAGCTTATAAAAGTATGGTTCTTGAATTTGATAGCTTAGTACATCATTTGCACGCTTGTTTTAAATATTTAGTATTTGGAAAGTTTTTCGAAATTTGCGGTGAAGTACCATTCCTAATAACGATTTCCGTCCGCCGATATTCCGGAAAAAATTGCTCAAATCCACCGGGTTAGGTGGCGACCCCTGAAACCTTGAGGGCACTCTCTTATAAGGAGCCGCGGAGCTACTGTCGTACGATATTATATTCCCCTGTTATCGAACAAACCCGGTTCAGTCTTTGGTGTCGACTTGAATTTATTAAATACTGCAGCATGCGTAAAGCTATTTCTGACATTAAAGGAATAATCAAAGAATTTGTCAATCGCTTAACCATTTACGGTCGGTGAAATCCGTTCAATTGGCTTTAGCACGTATATATTCCGACTTCTTGTGCTAACAAAGTTTTCTGCGTAGCGGACCGTTGTTTGTTATCACTTGCTTTGCGGTGGGCTTTACGGAACCTAGCAATAGCTGCTAGGTAACCTATGATATGCGCACACCGCTTGCTATCGAAAAAAACGGGATCTATCTGTGGCACCGGCATGAATTTTCGAAACATTGCGCGATGCACAAATAAATTTCGGACATTATTGGGTTAGGCCTTAAACCACCTTAACTCCGCTGGAAAAATATGGTAAAGGTGCAGTCATGTTGGTATTCTAAGTGAAGATAGCGTTGTATTCAGTGTACCAAAAGACCTATATACACTGTTCTAAGTGCCTAAAAGCAATACATAACCAAATAGCTGAAAATGGATTATATTCTGGATCGGGTTCGTTGGCCCCAACCTACCGAAAGTCAATGAAAATGCGTGAAATATACCTACTGGACTCTAGATTACCAAACCATCGTTTTCAGTATCCATCCATTTATAAGTACCTTTATATGGAACATTCTTAATGCCCTGAATGCAAACAAATGCAGACAGACTATATTCTGGAAATCATGTTCGTCGACTCTAAACATACTGAATACCTCTGAAAAGGCATGAAAGATTTGTGCTGGGCTCTAGATAAACAAACTATCGTTTTTAGCTAACCGAAAAACTTATATACAGACCATTTATAATGCCATGCGCCCAATATAAAACTAAATAAATTAAAACAAACTACATTTAGAAAATAGAGTTCGGTAATCGTAAACTCCGGAAACCACGTGAAAAGGTAAAAAAGTGAAAAAGTTGCACTCCATATAACAAAGCCATATCTAACGGGGTTGATCACTCAATAGATGCACGTTGTAGCGGAAACCATAAAAATATGCCGAAATTTGAAAATCTGTATTTCTGTCAAAGGCCCGACAAAGCATATTGGGGCCACACCGACCAAGGGAGTGCTCCCACAAATAAACGTCTTCTTCAGGAAAGTTATAGATCTCGATCAGCTGATTCTGTGGAGGTCAAAATTTTTCGATGCGAAGACATTGTCGCGAGATATGTGCAGCGAAATATTCCTACCTGCACGGCCAGATTTTGCAAAGGAACTCTTAAAAACATGTTTTTCCCATTTCGACCTGGAAGATTCGGTCTCAGCTGCTCTCGTTGAACTAAAGGGTATATTGTCACCGTTGCCACCGAACAAAAAATGTTATTGAAGTCGATCCAACCGAAGTTTAGTTATCAGTGACATCTACAGACAAAAAGAAATTTTTAAGACTTCTCCTTTTGGCGCCCACAAAGGAGACTCCACTCTCTTCTCTCTCTGTTTCACAACTGTAAGAATATAATAAATATATATGCCTTCCACGAAGAAAAATATTGTTCGTCAACACAAGGAGAGGATTTTAGAGTGCTATGGTTAGCTAAATATAATAGCAAGACCGTCAATATTGTATCTATAAAATTGACGAATTACGCTCTGGTAATGGTACTAACCGAAACCTCTGAATTTTACGTCTAATTTATGTAAGCTTCCATATTAGCATAAAAAGATATGCGTTTCAATCAGTCCACTAATTTCTCGCCTATTATAGTTTATATAAAAGGTACTCTGCTAAATAATATTCCTAAATTTTGTGAAAAATAACCTTTCATTAAAGAAATTTGAGGGAACGATCAAGCATGAAAAAAGTCCAAAGACAAAATTTTGCCCCAGTATTGAAGCATAACCGTTATACTTCAAAACTAGGTAACATTCAACTGAGCCAGTTTGTTCTACTGAAACCCACGTTATAATCGACAATAACGAATCTGGGCTCACTTTATTTTGCATCATTGTGTTATTCAAATACTCATGCTCCAATACTGATGGATATGCATGCACTAGCCTCGACCTGGTTACCCCTAACTCATTGTGAGACAACAGAAATTCATGTGCTAAATATATATCAAAAATTACAATTTTGATTTCCGATTGAGAACATTTTATAGTGTACAACAATATGTGACACTATGAGATTGATTCTTGGTAGAAATATACGATTGCCTACACTGTAATGCAGCATATGTGTCCTTCAGCGCAGGCACTATAAAAAGGTTTTTTTCCTAATTAAGGTTTTATAACACTGCAGGTAAATCCAAGAATTTATATTAATGATATTGTAACAAAGAAATCGGTAAAATCTAGTTACTTAGAAATTACAGAGGTTTGTGATATGAGTTACGTAGCCAAACGCCCTTGCCCATGTAATTCCGTTTCGTTAGCAGAATTATTTAATGTACAACAAACATTATTTGTTGGGGTAGAAAGTAATATTTATAAAGCAAAAATAAAAATTTGTGACAAATCGTTACTACAAGCATTTTTGACGAAGGGTTTGAAAATAACAAGCGAAAGCTCTAGAGTTCATCTAAAATAGCATAATTTTGATCGCGAGGTGTTTATTATATTTTCTGGTGGTGTTTAAAATAATAGTAAATCAATGCATAAATTTAAATGAACAATTTAGCACGTAACCAAGTGCTGGATGGAATTTTAAGCCTTTACCGCGATTTGGGAGCTGCATGTGGCCTATGTATATTAAAATTAGATTAGGATTTAGTTTTAAATATATCACATTCAAATTTTGGCAGTTACTTTAGGATACGGGAAAATTTTGTCTAGCCAACGAAGTACCTTGCAATTGGTTTTGGTGTCATGGTAAACTTTAACAAAATAAACAATATTGTGAATATGCTGCTCTTACAAACTGGAGAAATAAACTAAAGCTGCTATTAGAAATCGGAGCAGTGGATTATCGACCGAAGTCCTGTCGTATTATGTAAATGCAGTGGAACAGACTAACATGTGTGCTACTAAACAGAAAAGAGGAAAACACAACGCACGTCACTCACAAAATTGTCAAACATTTGAAACATTTAAGAATAATTCAATAAATAAATCAGAAATGTGTTTAGCTGATACTTCACAAAGCTTTATGACTGATTTTGAGATGTTTCCAGAGAATCCACGATTCAGAGAATGTCGGCTAAGGCCACGAGAGATGAGAATGGGTCAGCGCTTTGTCACCTCTGGTAATCCGACGACGGGCCACGGTATTGGGTAATGGCATGATTATTTTTCGAAACAGGCTTAGGGAACATGAAAATTGTGGGATTCGCGGAACCTTAGGAACTCAGAAATCTGGGAATTTGGGAAATTTGGAATTTAAGTGTCTTGGGAATTCGGAATCTGGGAATTCTGGAATTAAGCTTTTTATAAAATTTCCGGAAGTTGGGAATTTATATTTTTTGAAATTCCCGGAATTTTGGAAGCCCCTCAGGTTTACTGGTTTACTTGGGTCTTGTTGACCGTTGTCATGTTCTTGGTCCGCCGTTTCCCGCTGTGATGCTAGGACAACCCCGGCTTCCACTACTCCCCGGTGAACCACTGGTTTATATAAGGGAACCGCTTAGCTTAGCAGGTTGCCGGCGGATTTACCACGGTGTTGGGCCTGGCCCCTATACTGGCCCACGCGTCTAGTGGTACGAAGGTACCCCTGAGGAAGGGTCAACCCTTACGCCTTCTCACAGGTAACAAGGCTGACCTGTGTTTCCATCATCTTTCGTTAAAACCATGGCCCATGTCACCTTTAGGGGTTTCCCATTTTCCCTTCGGAAATTATATTACATTGTGTGTGTCCCATATATTATACACACATTTTGTACATTTTGTGTTTCCCGTTTTCCCGATTTCCAGTTCACCTGACTTCTCATATTGTACTGGTTGAGAATTGCGATTCGTGAGAATACGAGATATTGGGAAACCGGAAAATTAGAAAAACGAAAAATCGCGAAAATGGGAATTTATGAAAATCGGAAACTGAGGAAACAGGAATTTCCGGATCTTGACTGTCTTGCTTCCAAGGTTCACACTTTCCATTTTAAGAACTTCCCTGTTTTTCAACATTTTTCTATTTCCCAATACTATGATTTCTCGACAGTTTCGTGTTTCAGCATGTCCCCCTCATTTCTCCGTTTTCGTACATTAGTGTTTCCAAATATTGTGTCGTTTCGCCACTTTAGCTGTTTTCCAGCATTTTCCGTATGCCAAGATCCTCTGTTTAGCAAGTTTTCCTTAACGATGAGTCGACCTTATTACCAATATATAGGCCTAAGTTTGCTCTTCCCATAGGGCTTGTAATCTCGGTTTTGCATTTTATTATTGTAACATTGAGAATAGCGAAATGGGCACGCTGACAGCTGTAAGGCTCTAATTTTAGGCTGAAAATGTTACTTTAAATTAACTTTTATTTTACATTTTAATTCAAAAGGGTTCAGGGGTTTTACGGTCGACGAGCTTGAATTCCAAAATTGTGTAGTCTGTCTGCATTTGTTAGGTTATGTATCGCGTGCAAGCCGTCAAACATGGCGTATACTGTGTTTTTCGGTGAACTGATTGCAACAATCTGGTTATCTACAATCCGCCGCCAATAGTTCATACCTTTTCTGGGGGTTGTTTAGGGTCGATTAACACAATTTCAAAATATGGTCTCTCCTCGGTTGCCGGGCTATTTATTGCGTATATGTATGGTACGGTGATCTTATTCTAGAAATCAATTTTTCAAATTTCGTCATGTTATTAATGTTTTATGCATTCAAGCTAGTATTTTACGTTATAAATATGCCAAATACTGCTGTGTTATCTAGAGTCGGACTGGATCATGTTAGCACTGGAGAATAGTTCTATTTTCCTATCCGAATCAGTCAATGGAATCCGATTCCTGACCGTCCGTGGGTTTTGTGGTTCGTACTCGTTAGTCCAATAATCCACGTGTTCCATTGCGGCTTGCGCCCCAATTTTAGCGTACGTATGGTGATATAGATTGGTGTCATTCGAATCACCTGTCTCTTACACTTTCAGTATCGGAACTATCGCTGATTGGTGTTTTTACTGTACGGACTGCTACCTCATCCACAGGTTCTATTTCGGGAATAAAATCCCTATCAGCAATGATTCATTGGGCAGATTCATTTAAGCCTGTCTCCAATACAGAAGCGTGTATCTGACTTAACCAGTCTCCTACACTAGGCACTGGGTCTAATGTCCTGAAGAATGGCTTAGTTCTGTTGATGTGAACTACATGTCCTAATGCTTCCGGATTAGAATGCATTCTTACTCGCATGGACGGCGGAGTGATCCCTAATACTTCATATGGTCCACACCAAGGTGGCGTTAGTTTCCTAGATGCTACTGGTGTGGTGTCGTATCTATAAGCCCAAACTGATTCTCCTGTCTGATAGCGTGGTTCGCGAGCTCGCCTATCGTATCTTGCCCTGTTCATTTTCTGAGCAGGTTTCATTCGCTGATATGCACGCTCCCTGATAGAAGCCATCCAGCGCTGTGCGTTGGCTCTATAGGAGTGAGCTCTAGTATATCTGGTCGCTGCACTACTGGCACAATTCTTCAAACATATGTACAGTAAAAGCACCTCCTCGGTCAGAAAATAATTCCCTAGGTGCTCCGTACCGGTTTACCACTTCATATAAAAAGATATATGCGGCAATGTGGGCATCCTGATGTCTTATTGGTATTAATATTACAAATTTTGTAAATTGATCTATAAATGCAATAACGTAGCGGTTTTCCGTCTGCGACCTAACCTGGATGTCGAGTATGTCTGAAAATACACGATACATTGGTTGGTTTGCCAACGAAACTCTGCCCAATCCTGTGGTTATCCTAGAGATAGGTCCTTAGCGGATTGGCACAGTGTGCACTATTTGATCCATTGCTGTGCGTGCTCGGACATACCCTTTCAGTAATAAAATTTCTTTACCTTGGCTAGTAGACGGTCGCGACCAGGATACCTCCTTAAACTGTTATGCTCATGTTTTATTATTTGTTGTACTAACGTAATATGGACGCATAACCCGTAGTTGATGTCCCTTGGTTTTAACGGATGCATATTTAATATTTTCGTATCCTGAGCTAGCTCGAAATATTGGGCTCTCATTTGTGTTCTTAGAGCACCTAAGTCATCTTTTAGACGCGTTTCATTGTATAAATACCAATAGATCGGACCTAGTTATGAATCATTTCGCGGAATGTACAGCAAAAGTCGTACTAAGTTGAAATCTGGGAGGTCCGAAAAGAACGGTAAGCAGTTGTTCTCATGTGTATCTTGCGCGTCCTCAATTCTAACTGTTGTTAATATTTCCGTTTCATAATGCATCATTAATTTCATAAGCCTATCAAACTCTTCCTCTCTAGATAACGTGGTTGCGTCTAATCCTATGATTTCTTACTCTGGCCAAAATACTCCTTTAGGTCTTCGAGAATGAGATCCGACTGTATAACCCGAGATGGTTGCTGTAGTTACTGCCATGACTGGTGTTTCTCTCGGATTTATTCTGATTGAGATTGCGCTTAACGTAGCTGCTTGTTGTCTCAAAGTAGCCTGTGGTACGGTGGTAACTAGCGTGTCGGCAACCAATTGTGATGGAATTGCTTCAGGGTTGGGTTGAGCTATCGTGGGAACGATCGGACTCCCTGTAAGAGCGGTTGGAGTACCACTAGTGAGTGGAGCCACAGTACCTACTGGGTACGGTAAATGTGATCGATCCCATGGCACACACGTTGGTGGTCGGGGTCCGTTTGGTCGCCCTAGCCGCATCATTAGGACTTCGAAGATATCCCCTTGCTTCTCGGTTACAGTCGGGTCGTATCTATGATCGCGTTACAGGACGTCAGCATTGCCGTTTTCCTTACCTTGTCTGTAGTGTATTTCGAAACCCCTGAATTCTAGCAGCAATTCACTACGCCATTGGAACAAGCGCGAGTTTCTATATTGTTTATCAAATAGAGCCTTTAGCGGCTCATGATCGGTTTCTACGTGAAATTTGTTTCCTACTAGGTAATGCTTGGAGTGTAGCGCGGCCCACCAATTGCTAGTGCCTCAGCCTGAATTGCGGAGTACATGAGTTGATAATAGAGAAGGGTCTTACTGGCGTACGCGATAGGTTTAAGTCTTTGTTTTTCTGGGATAATAGTGCGCCCATCACATACCCTTAAGCATCGGTTTGTAAGTTAAATGGCTGGATGAAGTCCGGATGAGTTAGTACTGGTTCATCCATTAATGTATGTTTTAGTTTTTCTGAATGCTTCTTCGCATCTGGGTGTCCATTTGAATTTTGTATCCGTACCTTTTAGCTTGTTTAACGGTTCACAGATATCAGAGTAATTTGATGCAAATTTGTGGTAATAAGTCACGAGTTCCAGGAAACGTTGGAGCTGCTTCATAGTGTCCAGTCTTTCAAATTCCTCGATAGCTATTGTCTTTTTTGGATCGGGCTTCACACCTTCGGTACTAATTATTTGGCCTAAGTATTTTAACTGCCTCGCCCGAGATGACATTTGTACGCTTTCAATTTTAAATTTGCCTTGCGGAAGCGGTCGAAACTCCGATCAGCTCTGCTAAATGTGCCTCTATTGTGGGGGCAAATACTAGTATGTCATCTAAGTAAATTAGACACTTTTCCCAGTCGAGCTCTTTCAAAATCATTGACATACAACGCTGCCGGGGATGAATTTAAGCCGAACGACAGGACATTATATTCATACTGCCCATTAATCGTTACTAAAGATGGTTTATAATTAGTTTCGGGATCTAATTGTACTTGCCAGGAAACCTTTATTTATGTCCAAACTTGACATTAGCTTAGCATTGCGGAGGCACCCTAAAATATTATCTATTCGGGGCAATGTGTATGCATCATGTTCTGCTACTGTGTTTCTCTTCCGAAAGCCTACACAGAGACAGAGTGAGCGATCGCATTTGGTTACGTACACGATTGGTGAACCCCAAGGTGAGCTCCACGATGATATAAGACCCGCTTCTAGCATGCAATTCAGTTCCTCCCTAAGCGGTTCGCGCAAGGAGTGTGCTAGTCGATACGGTGCTTGCTTCATTGATTTGGCATCTCCGGTCTCTATGCTATGTCGGTGTTCAATATAACGCCCTAAGTCGAAATCGGGCATGCTGAATACGTCAGCGTTTTCAATGATCGCGGTTTTCAATTGCTTTAACTCAAACGGAGATCGTAAAGTTTTATCAAAATCGATTTTGCTTAGGACCGTTTGAGATCTCTCATGGTCAATTGAGCGTTTTCCTGGTTCGATATGTTGGATGATCATTTCAGGATGCGCTGTTATGTTATTTCATTGTTTAGCTTCTTTGTGTTTCTCGTATATAATTAAATTTTGATTGGTATTTTCCAAAAACAGACACGTTGGGTTAATCAATGTCTCTATGTGTCCTATAGTTTGTCCTGAGTAAATATATACTTGTGTATTGCCGAAATTAATTACCGCGATTGGTTTAGTTCTTTGAATTCTTAGCACTAATGCGTGTGCCATTGCGATATCGATCATCTCCGGTGCATTTACGAATAGAGCAAGTATTACACCTGTTTCGGCAATCTCAGGGATATTGTTGATAAACGTTTCTGTATTTGGCTCGATAATTGTGAGCTTTGTACACATTACTGCAATTGCCGGTGGGTCATAGCGTTCTAATTCTGCGAACGGTATTTAACTTCTTCCTCGTCTACTGCGATTTCTAGGCAACGCTCCCTAAAATTTATTATACACTTCGGTAACTAGGCCATGAAGTTTGTTCCTATGATGCAATGGTATGGTGCGGTCTTAGTAATAAAGAAGTCTGTATGTACCTTTATGGATCCGATCGATAAAGGCACGGTTATGTTATCGTCTAACGCTAGTTCTTGTTTGGTGGCTGATACTATTTTAGTTGTGTCATCGGGACGTGGTTGGAGGCCTAATTTGCTGGCCAAGTATTGCGATATGATGGGATCGTCTGCACCGGTATTTATCAATGTGAGAACTGGTGTCCGATATATGAAAGCATTGATCAGCAGGGGCGCATCCCTGTGGTGTAGCTCGTTGACTTGTCGATGATAAGCTACTGTACGATGTCCTCTACGTCGGGCTCGCTCAGACACAGCAAACAGTTCAGAGAGCTCCACCAAAACGGCACCCTCGCCTTTATTACCTATAGCCGAGTTTATCCGTGCAGATCGACAAGGGCTCGGTGTTCGTAATTCCAAGTGTTCCATAGAAGCAGCTGAGGCAGAGACCATTGGTCACGGTGTGTCAGTAGTGCCGTACTCGTCTTCGGTCCTGATCCTTTATCCAAGCTGCTTCGGTTCAGTACTGCCACATGGGCGTTGTTGCCACCAGTGCTGCAGTCGTACTTTTATGCATTTAGGATACAAGCCGGATTCCTATTTAAAATAGATTGCCGCTATTACGCCAACTATTGCCATCATGACAAGTATCCATAAATATGGAGCTATCCCCGTCGTTGTGATATAAGCAAAATCGATTACTTTCTTTAACTGTTCGTCTGCAATCCGTTGAACCTTTATGTTCGTCGCGTTACCGCGCTCCAGTAAACTCCAGGCAGTGGGCTTAAGCGGTATATCCGGTAGATCATGGATGGCAATGTTAGGTCCGACGTGAATAGTGCCTTCCTGTGCGTCTAGTGCACTAGCCAGCATCAGTGGCTCGACCACTACTAACTGGGTGTAATTGCCATGCGACAGCCATAGGACATATGAGCCATAGCGATGTTAATTTTCTCTCCTCGGGTTACATGACTAAAATGTTTTTCTTAAACACAACGGTTTTGCGTTCTGCTATGCGAATTAAGATTCCCTGTGCTGTAGTATACACGACGGTATAGTTAGCCATTGGTATGACCAATGCACTATTCTTACACAGCTGGCGTGTCTCATCTGGTGCTTCCTCACCCATAATGATCCAGTCTAAGCATTCCGATGCATGTCCGTCGCTAGAACATGGACTTCACACAAGGCGATGCCTGGTCGAGTTTTACATGGAAGTAATTTCAGTACTTCGTAACGCGCTTGCTCGGCTGTACTACCATAATCAGGCAGTGGTAGTTTCATATGTGTGCCACATTCTGGCACATTCTAGCCAACGTATTTTCGACAATAAGGACGGACATCGTCAGAGGTAATTAATGGGGCTCGCACAATGAACGCAAATTTAAACGAGTCTAGGTCGATGTGCACTGGGTAGATTTGCCGAAACTGGTAAGCCAACGCGGGTTCGCGTATGAGTATTGTCTGCGATATTCGAGAGTTGTTCTGGAATAAATTCTTTAGCATTGAGGCGTCCGCTACCTTTGGTGCCAGTTGCCCACTCATCATGGTTCCGTTACTGCGTCAACCGATGACTGGAGGCTAGTTCTAAACAGACGATTTACCAGTTCAAGGTGGATCTCAGTGACGTATCGCTGTTCCTGGCACCTTACTTGATCGATTATGCTAACCACCTCCTACATTTCATGATGGATGAATGAATAAAGCTCCTCATTGGCGAGCGTTAGTTTTAAAATTGCTCGCGAATTACCGTAAGCGACATTGTAAGTATTTCTCATTTCCTTAGATAGTGTGTGGACCTGTTTGTTTAGATCTTTGAGGTGGACGGCGTTTGTAAATGCCGCTCCGACTCCTAGAAATCCAGTTACTACACCTGCAGTTCCTGCTAATGCGGCGAGAAACCGTTTCTTTCTAGCCTTGGGCTAATCGCAGAAATGATCGTTCGCTTCGCAATGTTCGCGCATTAGTGCCATGTAGTAACTTGTATCTAGTACGCCTTGGTAGGTGCTCCTTAGTTCTCTCTCTAGTTGCAGAACTTTCTGCTGTAGATCCGGCATGGTAGCATAATTTTAATTGGGGCAGCAATTCCCCAGACACGGTTTGCCTCTGGCAGTGTATACGCACCACGCCATACCCGTTGCTTATCTACTGGGTTGTAATTCGTCCAAGGACAACCGCAGGATAATCGGCAGAAAAGTAGAGTGGGAGGCAGTTATTACCAAGCCGGCTCAATTATTGACCGACTTGCTGATTCACCACTGCTCTCAAGCGTGCTACTTGGTCTGAAAAAGGTGTAGCTCTAGCGTGATCTTGTCCCATTAGAAGGAGAATCAGCAAAAGGACTACTATTCCCGGCAGTTTAGCTCCTTTGTTCAACAGTCCTACCGCAGCGTATCAGTGTAGTATGTTTGGGAGGACCGGACCGACCCGATCGGTGCTACTCGGCTACTCTCTCCAACGTTGTTGTTTTGTTCATTGTCAGCATTGTCATCGTCAGTGGAGAAGCTTAGTTCGGAAATGACATCTTCGGAGTCGAGTGTTTCAATTACGGGTATGTCAAATTCATCTTCGCTAGTATCGCTATTAAGTGCTGCACTCAACTCAGTTTCAAGTTCTTTTTCGTCAATGAACGTTAAATCAGCATCGTGGTCATTGTTTGGAGGCTCCGTCCAAGTCCTCTATCGCGTTTCTCTGAAAGGTGTTCTGAGAGGATTTACACAGCCAAAGTAGTCGTAGATATAGCAGCTTCTCCTGTTTTTGTTTGCTCCTGGCCTCCGCGAATAGGGCGTTTGCCATGACTGCGTATATACTATGATCGATTGACAAGACCGATCACGTAGGTCCGGATTCGCCATGCTCATTTACTAGCTGGTCTAGCCAATACGCTGCGCTGATAATCATCTCTACCCATTCCAAGTTAGCTTCCCTATATGTCTTAAGTTCAGAAGCGCTGTGCAACCCATATTTACCGTTCCCTATGATGGTAACTGCCCCAATCCTCTGGATACATCCATAATCTGCGGATAAGTTTCCCTCATAATCCCACTCACCATGGTAAGTAGTGAAAAGATACGCCTCAGAGGGCATGAAATATTGATAGTGTTACTTCTCACAGACACCGCAGATTTGGAGAATGGGTATTTGTGCCCGATACAACTCTGTGAATGCTTGCTTAATGCTCACCGAGTTGACTACCGTTACCACCATCTCTATCAAACCATCCAGTTGTTTTAACATACGGCTGCAAACGTGTATTCCTTGCATTGTATGTAGAAACAGAGATGTGAACCCTAGCAATCCCGATAAGACGGCAGATTCCCGCCGTCGATCGATCCGAATTGCGCCATTTCCCTGTTCTTCAGTAATTAGTGGGTAAAACAAATATGTTCCGACACTGTTAAGACACGTCTGTAGAAAAGCACTATTTCAAATACTTCGATATTCCCAACCACTAGCGTAGGCGGCAAAAAACTGTACCAATGCGGGGTTCTGATACGTATTGAGGTAGTTGGGGACGCGAATTCCAAATCCAGTCCCACCAATATGATTCGTTCCGCTTCAGGTAAGCCTTGTAGAATTAAGGGTTCCACCCTATCGCTTGCAAGTTTGAGAGCGAAAAGATCCCTTAGGGCGATGTCTAACTGATGTCGTTTATTTGTTTGCGTGAGACTTATGTATGTTCCACACTTAGGCCCGATTGCACGGGTTCGGGTGTTGTCATTCACGGACTTCATACTAACTCGGCCGAAAGTTTGTATGTTTTCCAATGATTCGGGTGAAAATAATGCTTGATTGATTAATTTCATCAAGTCGACCGGTAATCCGGTCGTATTAATTCCGAGTTCCTGGGCTCCTTCTTCACTTAGTTGACATGTTACTATCCATGTTTTGTTTTCTTGCTGCTGGTTCTCTACTCTGTTTTTCCCTCGAGCGAACCCTGGCGTTTCGTTTACTCTGGGCGTCACAACCACAACCTTCGAACTATGCCTAATAACTAGTGGTCCTTCCTCCTTAATATTACACATTCCTGATGCAATAGATCCTGCATCGCTACTATTAAATTCGATAATTTCCTATAATTCAGTGCGATTGTCATGATTTTCATTGCCCAAAGTGTTTTCAGCACTCGGCTTGGTGTTATCTCCCTGTGGCCCGAAACCCTTTTTACTCACAAGTTGAACAGCTGCCCCGTTCGGTTTTAAACACAATTCAGCCATACCCGCTCCGACGTGATCGCAGTCGACCACACATATACTTAACTGCCGATTGGATTGGCTGTTTAACGACAAACGAAAACCGCAGCTCCCGACCTGATCTGATCCTACGGCATCTGCACTCACGGATCGAATTCATTTCGCATTAGATCCTACATTCAAATTACACTTTTGAACGAAGCTAGGGTAATTAGGACGACTTGTTTCCCAAAGGCCTTCCTCGCGCCTGGCCAGTGTCCACGGGCGAACCTCTCCAGCCGGTTGAAAGATACCAGGGTACACATACGCTTCGACATTTGGAACGGAACTAGGACAATCAAAATTACACAAGTTCCAAAGGTCTCCCTCACTCTCGACCAGTGTCCACGAGCGGTCTTCCCCGGTCGGTTGAAAAGTTACAGGGGCCTCACACGGTCACCCTATATTGGTGAGAGCCAGTTTAGTGTCCTCGGATGCATCCACTAGATAGGTTCATTTATTTCCTTTGGTACTCGGTTTAGCTCCACTAGGTTCGTTGGTGCACAATTTCATTTCTCAGTATCCACTAGTTTAAGTTCTACTTGATTCACATGAATCACTATTTCTACAGGTTCACTGTTAGGTTCCATCAGGTTCACTACACTATTCGGTTCCATTAAGTTCACTACCGTTCTGCAGGTTCTTCTGGTTCCGCGCTTATAACAACCTTTCAATCAACAACTGTAAGTGCAAAAACGTTCACACAAGTACGCCGATCTACACATATACAATTTGAGTAAGGCTAGGACCGAAGCCTCCATCGCCCTCGACCAGAAACTGGGCTTCAAGAATGTTCGCGGGTTCACCAGGTGTGACAGTGCCTGCAGTCGAGCCACTGCCGAACACGAGATCCTATTAATCGGTTCCTGAAGTCCGAACGGGATCCCTCTAGGTTCCACTTCATCCATTAGATTCCATTTCCATCAGTGCATTATGTTCCGTCTCCTTAGTTCCACTAGGTTTCATCCGACATCCAGCCCCTGAGATGGGTTACATGTGACAGCGTTGGGGTCATTACCGGTCACTTATTCCCTATTAATCGGGCCCCGAAGTCCGAACGGGAAACTCTCATATTGCTCACTCGGCATATCAGCTACAATAAGTTCCCTTGGTTCCATAAGTTCCTCAACTACTCCTTTCATCTCGTTCCTCTCCCTGGTATCACAGTATCCATCACTTCACGCTGACTCCCTATCAAGATATTGGTTGGCCAACCATTAGTCACAAGATCGCGGCTCACACCCTGCGCGCCAAACGACAAAGTCGAGCGACGTATGGGTTTGGTTTTACTTTGTACTTTGCTACGCCCTAATTCTCCGAGGTTGTTTAGTTCTCCCTCAAACGCTTTTTTTCTCCATTGCCACGCCACGACCCGATCGCGTATGACAATACTTGTGTTGAGTTTCTACTCGTTTGTAATAAATTTACTTGATATGGTACTGATTCGGTCCCGAATTCTCTCGGAAATTCATACTCATATCCACAGTTTGCGTTATTTTACTCATCCTCTGTTCCATCCTACGTAACCATCATATATATTTGTGCCGAGCGTGTGCCTAAATCGGCTCCTGCGCGTTCCGGCAGCGTTGACATTTCATGTCGCATGACATCTAGACGGTGCACTAGCTCAGGATCGGCTGCTCGAGTTACCGACATTACTCCTGCACTGCGGTGGACAGTTCGATCATGGTTATTTATGGGTGCCTGAGAGGGCCTAACTCGAGGTACTGATCCTAATTGACTCCGATTGTTCCAACCGTTACTAGGTGTACGCCGACGGAAACGTACGGCTTCAGCCGACAGTGGTTGTGATGGATCGGCGTAACCTTCGCCAGGTCTAGCGTTATAATCGTAGTTCCGATAGTTATACCCGTTTGTACTCCGACCGCAAAATCTGTTATATTCGGTTTGACCACCGTTTTCGTATGTATTAGCATCAGGCCCGGGCGATAGTAACTTTGCTGCCCATAGCTTGAGTATCTCCGTTGATTGGTCTTATTGTTCCACTTGTCGTGAATATCGTCCCCCTCCTCGAGGTTCAACTACCCGATACCGTGGGTGACCATTGTATTGTGGGGGTGGGCTAGAATACCCATTAGTGATTGGCATTGACGCTTTATCCGGGTAAGTTGACGGTGCTCGCATGGCTAATCGTGTGTACTCATTTTTCAATGGATCATACATGTCCATTCGATAATACGGACATTTCCGTGCGAAATGTCTTAGCAAGCCACATCGGAAACACTGACTTCCGACATGTGCTGCTGATGGTATTGTATTGATGCCTGGTTGCGGTATTCCATTGTTATGTGTCGTTACATTTAATTCATGTTGGTCAGTGCGTTTTTCTGTTAATGAGCCGAGCGATAATGGCATCACTACCGGCCGTAGTACGCTTGTTCTCATCGAGAGTCTCACGTAATTGGCCTACTAGTTGATTGTTTTCATTCGCTTGAGACATGTAGTTGACTTGCCCCGACTGCTTTACGCATCGGTGTTCCAACTACCTCCTTCTGCGACGCTAGAAGTACATCTTCCCTGTACTTAAGTTTATCCGTCACGTGGTTGAAAGATGGATAAATTTTCCCTATTACGCCTGGTTTTATTATTGTTCTGCAGCCCTTGTCGAAGGAATTTTTGCAATAACGCGTCACGTTGTTCGCCTTCGGCCTCTGGGAATGCTTTGTCCACCAGATTTCGGTTGGTCGGGATGTACATGGCTAACAATTCTCGGCCTCCCTGTACTCGTATGCGTAGCGTGATTAGCGCGTTTTCGTCCCGTTGAGATGATGAGTACATAAACCCATGTTGTAGCAAAGGGCTTCGTACGTCTGTTTCTTGCAGTCAGGGAAGCTCTCGTATATCTTAAGTGCCTAACCCTTCAATACAATCAGGAAGCAGATAATGGCTCATTTACGTTAATTTATGTGCGCCGCGACTTAGCTATGTTCTAATGGGCGGTGATTGTCCGCATGTTAGTGTAACAGCGTAGCTACGACGACGGAAATATGTGACAGTCCGCCGGGAGTGTGTGGATTTTTGTCAGTCAGCGCTGACTATATAATATGTCCTTAATAGCCCAAAAACACAGTATAGCATATCGCTCGTAGATATCTCAATGTATAAGTGATCTTATGAGGCAAGTTTTGTCAGTTGTGCAACACTGTAAATTTAAACATTGGCAACTGTCCAACGCTGTAAATTCAAATTTTGGCAGCTGCCCAGCACAGGAAATTCAAATTTCGGCAGTTGTTCAGTGCGGAAAATCCAAATTTTGGCAGTTGTCCAGTGCGGGAAATTCAAATTTTGGCAGTTGTCCAGCGCGGGAAATTCAAATTTTGGCAGTTGTGCAGCGCGGGAAATTCAAATTTTGGCAGCTGTCCCGCGCGGGAAATTCAAATTTTGGCAGTTGTCCAGTGCGAGAAATTCAAATTTTGGCAGTTGTCCAGTGCGAGAAATCCAAATTTTAGCAGTTGTCCAGTGCGGGAAATTCAAATTTTGGCAGTTGTCCAGCGCGGAAAGTTCAAATTTTGGCGGTTGTCCAGTGCGGGAAATTCAAATTTTGGCAATTGTACAGTGCGGGAAATTTAAATTTTGGCAGTTGTCCAGCGCGGCAAATTCAAATTTTGACAGCTATCCAACGCTACAAATTTAAATTTTGACGCAGCGCGGGAAATTAAAATTTTGGCAATTGTCCAGCGCGGAAAATTCAAATTTTGACAGTTGTCCAGCGCGGGAAATTCAAATTTTGACAGCTATCCAACGCTACAAATTTAAATTTTGACGCAGCGTGGGAAATAAAAATTTTGGAAATTATCCAACGCGTGAAATTCAAATTTTGGCAATTGTACAGTGCGGGAAATTTAAATTTTGGCAGTTGTCCAGCGCGGGAAATTCAAATTTTGACAGCTATCCAACGCTACAAATTTAAATTTTGACGCAGCGTGGGAAATAAAAATTTTGGAAATTATCCAACGCGTGAAATTCAAAATTTGGCAGTTGTGCAGCCCGGGAAATTCAAATTTTGGCAGCTGTCCAGCGCGGAAAATTCAATTTTAGCAATCGTCCAATGCGTGAAATTCAAATTTTGGCAGTTGTCCCGCGTGGGAAATTCAAATTTTGGAAGTTGTCCAGTGCGAGAAATTCAAATTTTGGCAGTTGTCCAGTGCGAGAAATTCAAATTTTGGCAGTTGTCCAGCGCGGGAAATTCAAATTTTAGCAGTTGTCCAGTGCGGGAAATTCAAATTTTGGCAGTTGTCCAGCGCGGAAAGTTCAAATTTTGGCGGTTGTCCAGTGCGGGAAATTCAAATTTTGGCAATTGTACAGTGCGGGAAATTTAAATTTTGGCAGTTGTCCAGCGCGGCAAATTCAAATTTTGACAGCTATCCAACGCTACAAATTTAAATTTTGACGCAGCGCGGGAAATTAAAATTTTGGCAATTGTCCAGCGCGGAAAATTCAAATTTTGACAGTTGTCCAGCGCGGGAAATTCAAATTTTGGCAATTGTACAGTGCGGGAAATTTAAATTTTGGCAGTTGTCCAGCGCGGGAAATTCAAATTTTGACAGCTATCCAACGCTACAAATTTAAATTTTGACGCAGCGTGGGAAATTAAAATTTTAGAAATTATCCAGCGCGGAAAATTCAAATTTTGACAGTTGTCCCGCGCGGGAAATTCAAATTTTGGCAGTTGTCCAGTGCGAGAAATTCAAACTTTGGCAGTTGTCCAGTGCGAGAAATTCAAATTTTGGCAGTTGTCCAGCGCGGGAAATTCAAATTTTAGCAGTTGTCCAGTGCGGGAAATTTAAATTTTGGCAGTTGTCCAGCGCGGCAAATTCAAATTTTGACAGCTATCCAACGCTACAAATTTAAATTTTGACGCAGCGCGGGAAATTAAAATTTTGGCAATTGTCCAGCGCGGAAAATTCAAATTTTGGCAGCTGTCCAGCGCGGAAAATTCAAAATTTAGAAGTTGTCCAGCGCGAAACATTGAAATTTTGGCAGTTGTCCAGCGCGGGAAATTCAAGTTTTGGCAGTTGTCCAGCGCGTGAAATTCAAATTTTGGCAGTAGTCCGGCGCGGGAAATTCAATTTTAGCAATCGTCCAATGCGGGAAATTGAAATTTTGGCAGTTGTCCAACACGCGAAATTTAAATTTTGCAGCAGCGCTGCAAATTTAAATTTTGGCAGTTGTCCAGCGCGAGAAATTCAAATTTTGGCACTGGTCCAGCGCGGTAAATTGAAATTTTGGCAGTACTCCGGCGCGGGAAATTCAATTTTAGCAATCGTCCAATGCGGGAAATTGAATTTTGGCAGCTGCCCTGTGCGGCAATAGTGCGCCGAGACTCATCTATTTGTCCAGTCCAGTCCGCCATGACGCCCAGCTTATCAAACGCAGCTACGTAAGTAAATGCGGACAAAACAGATAGTCAGCCGTGACTGTTGATTGCCCCAATAAGCGAAACTAGACTGTTGAGAAATAGCTAGGTCACGGCGCACACAAATTAGAGTAAACGAGCCATAAGTTTCTAATCTTGTGTCCATCCGTCCGCATCCGTCAAATTGTGGTATATAGCTAATCAGCCCTCAAAGTCCTGTCCGTCAGCTTCTGAAAATGGTGGAATGTCCTGTACCGGTATTATGGTTGTCCGTTACATCAGCTGCTGTAGGATTGCTACTAGTGGGTCTCCAGACACAGAGGGACCAAGTCCGTTTGTACTGCCAGCCGCAGTGGCTGTGCCACTTCCTAAATTATTTGCTCCTGATGCGCCGGTTATTGGCTTTCTACTTGCGATCGCTGGTAATGACATATTTTAATTCCGACGTTATTGATAATCCTTATTTGTTTTAAGCTGTGGGGCTTCCGCGTTCCACGCCTGACCTGGGCACGGATGGTAAATGTATAATTCGATATAGGTGTTTACTTTACTAGCAGAATTTCTACTGATGAGCACGGTTCAAATTCACTATAATACTCGTGTACTTACTCCTTTTGCATGTGACTGGGTGTGTAAATTTTTCGCTGTGCCAGATCTCTACAGGCAAGTGAGGATTCAAATTGGTTTAGAAAAGCACTCAAACTTTAGAGTCTTAAAATTCACTTGTAACCTCATTCGCTTGATTGGCTACAACACTGCGCCAATTATTTCGGGAGCCAGGTCGTTGAGAGCAATGGAACTCCATTATCATGGTGTGTTAACTCCACCGTATTATTGCACTCCTACATCTACTAGTAAAAAGTGGCGTAGCTCCGGAAAACCGGTTTACTTGTGTAAAATTTGCGAAGGACATCCTGTTATTTACAAATTACCAAGACAGGAGGTACGTGCGTCAGGATAACAAAACGTGTGACAACTATTGGCAATAAGTATACGCGATGAATTGCGAATGTTACAAAAATAATCAATCTAGATACAAGAGTATGTGGACCGACCGAATTTGTAGTCATTCACAATAAAACTGAATAAAATATAATTTTAATACAGCGATTATTGACCACTGTTCCAATGTCTTTTCATGCCCAAATGTTCTGCGACAGTTCGTTTCGATTTGATCGTCGCGGAAAACAGCTGACCGAGGTCGGAAATGACGACAAAAGTTAGATCGTTATGTATCTAGGGCGCACGGTAAGTATCCGGCAAGATTATGGTTTCTCGTTATGTACAACTAGGCAATTCGGATTCCGTTTGAGGTGGTGTTCGTAGCACGGGATGCTGGAAAATCGGATGACGGCCGTTGGGTTAATGAATTATGCTATGCTGGCGAATGGATTGACGATAATTGGGTTGACGACGACGCTAGGCTGGGCAATGGGCTAACGACCGTTGGCTTGACGACAATGCGAGGCTGTCGAGTGGGTGCCGACCGTTAGGTTGACGATGACCCTGGGATTAGCGACTGACGGGCCACGGTTGATGGTGCGATTCAGTTAGTAAGATGATTCTTGTGCCAATGGCCAAAATCAACCGACTGAATGGGCATCCGTGGCATTAGCACCGACTTTCCAAAGCGCATGACCTTATTCACTACAATACCAAAGGACTAAACGAACCATAGTCATGTCTGGTTACGAAGGGCGGGAACACTCACACAGCTGGCGTAGCCTTGCGCAAGTATAAGTCAATAGATGTAAGCACGACTCCTAAGCATTAACTAGCATGCGAGAGGTCCAACACTTGATAATTTAAATTCTGCCGCCGCTAAATTTACTTGACGCCTCACGGCGTAGCCCCTAATTAGTTATATGTACTAGGACCAGTTCTGGCCCTATGGGCTCTCAGCTACATCACCGTTCCCCGATGTGGTGCCAGGACAGCAACAGCTGCCACGACTCCCCGGTGAACAGATAGTTGACTTACGGGAATCGCTTAGCTTAGCAGGCTGCCGGCGGGTTTACCAGGGTGTTCGGCCTGACCCCTATACAGGCCCACATATCTTGTAGCATGAAGTTCCCTCTGAGGGTGGGTCAACCACCAGGCCTGCTCACATGTATTAAGGCTGACCCGCCTTTCCCTCATTCTATTCAAACCCTTACCGGTTGTGAATTCCCGTATTTTAATATCGTACGCGTGAACCCGGTCTTACAATATCCCTGATTAACATAGTACGGGCGTTCTCGTTAAAAATAGTTACTCAGGGAACACCTGGGTACTGTTCGCAGGCCCTAGTGGTTTAAGCAAGACGGAGGACTGAAGCCTACCTAGAGGTTCCGGTGCTCGGCCAGACACTTAGTTTCACAAATTGCCTATGGAGTAATCGCTAAACGGTTTGAGAGATTCGCGAAAGAATTAATCTGTTCGCGGTCCCTAATATTGTGTTGTTGTTTTGATCATAAGAAATTTGGATTTATCCGTTGCTATTGTAATCTAATCATCTAGTTATAAGTAAAAAACGTATCGCTTAAGCATGGCAAAGAACACTCTAACAGTTTATCAATTCAATGCAAACAGATATGCATTTCGGCATGTATGCTTTATATTCGCACGTTATAAACATGGGTACCTCGCAGGGTACTCGCAACACATTCTACACGTTATGTGAATTTCGGCTCACTATACGCGTGACGAAAATGATCTTCCCTCCCGGGAGTGTTTCCTCGCCTGGTACGCTGTGAATTACCTACTTAACAACACTCCATCAACTGATTTTCTGGTAATTAGGGCTTGAGCACTGTTTACACCAAACTTTCACACGTTATGTCACCTGCAAAATATTCTCTTGTTATCGCGAGTCAAACCTACTGCTATGGTAAAAACGTAGTCCATACCGAGACAGGACGGGAGCGAATGATGTTATTAAAACCAGGAAGCCAATGCCAGTCTCCTCAATAGAAGGCGACGTTGTCTGTCTTCCTACAACTTTGGACATAGGCTTTCGACATAAAAATCGTTCCAATCAGGATCCCTGCCGGCATGGATGTCACCGTCACGTCTGATAATTTTGCCTAAACTTGGAGGAACGGTTTGCTTGTGAGACTCATTAGGCTATTGGTTGCATCTACGGGGTCTCGACGAACTTTGTTTAAACATGGACTTGACTATTAGGTCGCAATTGACTCTATCTCGCTGGGTACCTTGATTGACTGCCTCCCCGGGCATTACCGTTTCACATTCTGGCTCGTGTTTATTTGCAGCACTTCGGCTTGAAGCAATCGCCGTCGCGTTCCTTAGCTAAAAATGGTATGACCTGGAACTGAGAGCAGTTCACTTGGCATTTTGAAATGCATCGAAAATCTCCTGTTGCGCTAGAGCTTGATTGAAGCGGGTGACATAACGCACGTGGGGTTATGATACGTCACTCCAATCGGAGTGTCCGGATCCACCCGACTATAGTTACTGATTGTCAAAAGTGGACGCGGTACTCTACCGTGTCAACACGGCGTGAAAGCCGTCTGAGCTTTAAGGTTATCGGGCCTTACTCATTTAAAAAACTCTCAAGGCACGAACTCGAATTTTGGTAGTTTCATCGTGAGACCCTTTTCCTATTGTTTTTCGTAAAATCTAACTGTCAGTCGGTCTGCAAACGGCCACGTCCGTTTTGATTGATGTACTTCTTCCGCTCTTCAACTGACATGCCTTTCAGTTGGTTGACCTGGAGCCATGCGCTTCTTACTAACTTATGATGCGAGTCAGAACGTTTTACAAACATAGAAGCGTGCAAGATAATCTGTAATGCAAAAGTCGAGAAAGGTTCAAAAGAGAAGAGGCGGTCCGAGGTCCCATGGTGTGTTTGAAAGCCCACCCCAACCGCGGAGCCTCTAAGCTGTTCGATTAAAATCCGTGAAGTTCCCTGCCGTGTCTACACGGCGTGAAAAACTTGTTTTGCATCGAAGGGTCCGCTATGAATTGTAACAAATTTCACTGGGTAATAAGCCAGATAGAAAAGTTGGAACTACAGAGTAATTTTCAATTGTCACTCAACTGCGACTCCTGCTCGCGACTGCCTCGAAGTCAACACAACTCCTTCAGCAATTTGCCGCTTCTGTGTCCTTCCCCCTTCCCGTTTGTACCCATTGCTCCCTCGATTCCTATTCACATCACTTTACTAATAAAATTTTTGCACCCATCGAGTCTAGAAAATAAAAATTGCGACCCGATGCGTTGGGAAACCAGTGGAGACTCGAAAGTTTTGTAATAATTTTGAACGCGAGATCACTCAATTTCTTGCTGAGCGCATGCACTTCGAGCGCGCGAAACATCCACCGAACGCTTCAGCACCCGCAAGGGCGGCCCTTGCTAAGTAAACTTTGAAAGCTCGAAAGTACGCTAGGAGGGACTCTGCACCGCGTCTGCACAGCGAAAGACACTCCTGGGAAGCGAGGAATAAAAGAAAAACCCGAACGTAACGAAAAACTTTGAAACTCGAAAACGGCGACAACCCCCCCCCCCCGTCTCAAAGAAGACAGACCACTCGTTCTGTGCTAGAACTCGAGTGGCTCCGACGCTGTATCGGGACTTTCTCTTTTATACTCCTATCTCTGCTTTTCCCGTTTTTTGCCGCTAACACCGAGCCTTTCTGTCTTGTTTGAGAACTTGTATAGAATAAGATTTCAAACCTTCAAAATTAATATATAATAACTATACAAAGTCAAACTGTTGAATCCGACATACGCAAAAATAACGACACGACGGAGCGCTGGTCACTGTAAAGCAAGTCGCCAATGCAGATGGTTTTAGCCGCTCGTGCATAAATAACTGCAGCTGTCGGTCGGCAAGATAACGAAACGGAACAGCTAGCACGGCCATCAATAATACATCGTGCTGGCAAAAACATACGGAGTGGCACGCGCAGCAGAAAGCCTAAACCTCGCGCTGGTCGGCGCGAGGTTTTCAAAAGGAAATTTATACGGGCACGTATGGCGCTCCCAACTTTTTAAAAATTTTAGGGTGTTTCTTGCGTTTGCGGACGAACGAAAAGGAGTAGACGGCCGGGGCGGCATCAGGTCCACACGCCGGCTGGTCGCCTACTGATAAAAATAGAATTTTAAATGCAAACCTAACAGGTGGCCTGTTAGAGGCCGTTTTGGGTGTTAAGAATAAAATTTGGTGTCCCAAGTGGATTAGGCAGGACCTGAATGGACCCGTGTGGATGGGCAGCGCCGGCTTTTAGTAAAATACTTAGCATTAGACCCCGTGGAGGTATAGAGTACAAAATATTAGGGAGTTTTGGTTAAATTAGATGATGCTTTTAAGCTTTAAAAATTGGGTGTTAAAGTCCACAATTACTTGCCGGTAAGGTATAAGTCGGCTCGAATGCGTTATTTTAAACCCTTGAAGGATCACATTATCACTATTGATAATGTGATAATCCTAATTCCGTTAATTGCCAGAAAAATATAAAAATTCAGTTTTCAAAACACCTCCATAAAAATGAGGCTCCGTTGAATTTTGTTCCTTTTTCTTTCGTGTCGAATCTGATTCCACGCTTCACTTTACAATTTAGTTATGCCATAGCTGCACGCCAGGGTAGGTCTGAGGGATCCAAATTGTAACAAAAGTTCCGGTTTGAATTTTGGTAAGGATTCCGCGAAATGCCTCTACCCATCCTGACGTGAAGCAATATACATTTCACAACATATTAATTATTATTATTAACACTTGGATCGTTACTCCAGTTATGGATGAGCACCGGGATCGGCTTTAGGGTAACGAATCAATGAACCCAAATATAAAATCGTGAAAATTTCGCCCGTTGTCCCCGGCCCACCCGAGTGCGCAGCCGTTTCTCCACAATACATTACATACGTTTCCATGAGCTTTCATTTGGGGCCGACCGGATAATCGCACGTTGGGTTGGCCGATTAGTTGTTTCCATGCGAAAATAATCGTGCCCGTCTGACCGGTGGAGCGTAATGATACAACATGCTGCAATACAGTTCTATTTCATATCAACAACAAATTATACACAATCTAACGCTGGGATCACGCTCCACCGATATCTGGTAGCCCGTCCTATTAAATTTGTCTGTTTTATCCCTAATTTAGATATTTCTAAAATCTCGGGCTGTTACGCTATATCGTGAACATATACTGTTTTGAAATCGCCAGCGATTTTTTCTTAAGCAGTTCGTTTCTAAATTAACACATTTAACACAGTGTACATTGCGTGGCGAGCTGATTGTCGAGTTGGTCATCCGGCTTACGATTTCACGTGGGTTGTTATTGGATTGCTTTTCGAGGCTCCTTCAAGAACAGAGCTGCAGCTGTTAGATAAATATAGTGCCTAGTGTATGGGTCGCACTCGATCGACCTAAATTCGATCCGCGGTTGGAGCAAACATTTGTCCAAGAAGTTTGCGGCGCTTTGGTTTAAGAAGGAAATGGTTAATCATAGAACACCCTGGGAAACCAGACCGAAAACCCGCTTCTGAGACTAAACGATTTCTTTAGTTCAAGTTGACGGGGAAGGTGGGCACCATGACAGGCCGTTGTGCAGACGGATCCCTTAGGGCTAGAACCAGTAAGTGCACCAAGCCTGACACAGAACAATAGGATTTTTACGACTAACGACCCCAACACATGAAGCAAAGAAACGGCTGTTTAAAAGCAAACTATACGTATTGCAGCTCCATGGCATCCTGTCCACAGTGCAAGATCATTTTCCACTGAGAACCTACTTCCACACCTCCAATTAAAAACGCATTACCTATCGTCATATTGAGCCAATATTTTTTCCAGGTTACTTTTTCCATGCCGGAAAAGGGCATTTTGCACTACTCGTGATTTCGATCGCGCACGATTTGCAATCGCCTAACAATAAATTCTATGACTGGAAACTGTGTAAACCGAATTAGCCCAAGCAATGACACAAGAAAAACATTTATTCATTACGAAATATATACACCAATCGCGAAAGAAATGGTCATACAAATAACGCAACCACTACCTTAATTGGCGCACACTTGGTCCAACCAGCTTAGGGAACACCGATGTAAACATTAAAATGATTCAATCGCCAAATAATGTTCATGTACGTGCATTAGCATTACAGAATCACAAAGGCCACCATGTAACGATTGCTAACTCTTCCCACTAAGCATCGTAATCATGGCTGTTCTGCAGTGTAGGTAGGATTTAATAAAGGGGGACCCAGTCGCAATGACTCTGGGAATACTCAACAAGGAGAATCAAAATGGGGCCTGGAGTCATTTGCTACGTCCCTGCCCACGTTAATATGTATACTTTACACCATTTGGCAAAATATATACAAATATTTATTGCAAAATGTTTGCTGTTGTATCTACTTTGGTTAAGCACCGCATTTACATTCATAAAAATACAACTGCAATCAACAATTCAAGTTATATACGTATATCAGACTCTCTCACAGTTAGTCATTCTTTTCGTCACTCCGTCTCATGTTAAATCATTCATTAGCGGCCTTCAACTGAAAAAGGATAACAGTATATAATAATAATTATTCAATTGTAGTGTAGTGAGCGAGACGACGGAGATTCATTCTAGCCGGAATAGTTATAAAATTTGACAGCTATACATGGGTTTTTAGGGTTGTTATACGCAGAACGCTGAGGGGATTGATCCTCACAAAACGTCATTTGAAAGCTTGAAATCCGTATTTGTTCCCATAGGTGCCAATCCTGATTCGGCATCTCTCCCGTTCCTTTCCCGAAAAATCAGACCGAAAATATCCTCACGTTATTATTAACTCGACCACCACTACACTCATTTTGCACAATAGATAAACCTCTTAGGGCTGTCTACAATGATGTGCTACACCACTCTCTCATCATTTCGAGTAAGGGTCAAGACGGATATTTGAATGCCCAATCTTAAAACGGTTATTTCCACAACTGTTCGAGATATGTATATGGGTATTTCTGGTCTCGTTTTGTAGCACAACTCATCATCCACATATCTGTAAATAGCGTGCTACTACTGGTATTACGCTTTAGTGTTGGGTCAAAACAAATTTTAAATGGGCAGACGAGGCCCAAAATCACATAAAATCTTCACGGAAACACGGAAAATCTTCACAATTATTCGAGCCAAACGAGACCAAAACACCCATATATAGGATAGAGCTTGTCCTATACATAACAAGTATGTATAACAAATTGGAAATTTGTTTCCAAAATTACAGTAGTTGTGACTAGATAAAATTTTAACTGGACTAATCCAGCGGTTTGCACCGGCAAATTATAAGTCGGGCAGGACAGCGTCACCACTAATTAAATTACTAAAGAGTCAAAATTTGACAATTATGTTGCCAACTATTAGCATTTGCAATCAACTACAGCATCTATAGTATATGGGAGCACACTAAAGGCATGTTTAAAAGAATAAAACCATAGCTTTGAAATGTTAAACAATTCCTGCAGCCAACTATTCTTCCTAACAAGTAGAGAACACACTTTTCTGAAGTGCTATTTGGGTTTATTTACTACACAAAATGAACACACTAATCATCCCATTTTGTAAGAGCTTCAGAAATTTTTTGTCGTGACATGTGTAGCCCCCCGACCTAGGTCAGATCGAACAACTCGTATACGCTGGTAAATAATGTCTAAGTGCACCTTTCCAATAACTGCGCTTGTGGAGTTAAAACTTCCATGCCAATTTACCACTGTGTGTGAGTAATGATCTTAGTTAGGGCATGTCTGTTAACTTGATAATAGACCGTGGTAAATCTTAAGTTAAGTTAAATCATAAAAGATCTCGCGCTTTGCATGCTGGCAAAACAACCTATCACGCTGCTTAATCCAGTCATTAAATCACAGATAGCTCTTGCAATATACCTACAACAATGTATTGAGAGATAAAAAGTGTACGTCGCTAAAAATGCACAATTATATGAAAACAAGATTTAATTAATTTTCAGGATCAGAATATCTAAAATGGAACTATATCATTTTCAACTATAGTGCAGACTCACCCCAAAGTTCTAGAATTTTAACTTTTGTAGTTAGCCGCTAATCTTGTTATTGTATTCTCGTTTTCATTTCTGTGTTTTCAATGAAGCCTATTAAAGTTGTCAATACATGGTATTCTTATTGCTACAAATGAGACACATACCGGTGAACGATGGCTTTAGGTTTATAATAAAAAATTTATTATCCTTATTAGGAAAAGTATTGTGTTCAATTTAAAATCCCTGGTGTTCGATACAGGAACCGGGACGTCACGTGAATCATGTGTATTAAAAATTAATATTAATTTTTATTAATATCCATATGCATTAAAATTATTATTAATTTATATTAATATCCATATGCTGCGTACTTCTACTTCGCTCATCGGCATTATGAATTAGATCAGAACTTCGTCCTGACCTGTCTATGGGGGAACTTTCCAAATCCGCTCATGTTCGTGAGAAGTTTCCCCTTCCACAGTACCTGCTCCTCAGGTACTTAGGCGAAAGTTTGGGGGAAGCCAGATTGAAGTACAACCTTTAAAACACCCACCAAACACCGGTTATCTCTGAGACGTAATCTATTAGAGAATTCTTGCCAATTATGTTATAATTTGCAAGTAATCATTGCACCAGCACAAAGAATAAGCTAGATGCCCAATTAGATACTGCTACGCGTCGAAAATTCATTGATCTATCGATGAGTTACACGTGAGTTGTCAGAAATATCGTTGTAACACTAAGACACTACATGATTTCGAAGTTAACACATTTTTATAAGAATCAGAAAAAGTAGACAGCAAGCCAACGTGATATAAAATACAACACACGCGCACCAGCTTTTACCCGGATGAGTAAAATAACGTATTTTGAAACCCTTG
Source organism: Trileptium ribeirensis (assembly GCA_030248225.1). NCBI lineage: Eukaryota > Metazoa > Nematoda > Enoplea > Enoplida > Thoracostomopsidae > Trileptium > Trileptium ribeirensis. Next base: position 40,550 of record JASANE010011129.1, read on the forward strand.
TTCACATTATCAAGTTTGGAATATCTCCAGGTCGCCACCTGTGTACGATACTTTAACACATGCAATAAACACATACTGTATGATGAAACGTCAATTTCGTCCGGCAATTCGCTAATATTAACATCAAAACGATCCTGGACGTCATTTAATGTCTTAGCATCCGTATCATCACTAACGAAGGTAATAGCAAGGCCTTTAGTGCCAAAGCGGCCCGCACGGGCAACCTACAAAAAGGAAGATACAACAGTACAAACAAAAATAAGGAAATTGCCATTCTCCAACAATCTTAAACACTATGCCCTTAACAGTTTGATATACAATGCTCACCAAGCAATTTGATTTCGTTTTCAACAATGATTTATGCTTAGCTCAGGACAAGTATTATTACTTATAGCATCGAACCTTATAGTTCTAGCCGTGTTTGAACCGCTAGTCTGGTTAACTCTCAGTCGAACAAAAATCTTTATACATCTGATACTTTGTTTTAACAAACTGCTTCGAAAACATATGGGAGAACTTCACCGAAGAATTTGACACAATGAATTGGGTTTCAGAATGGAAAATACTGTAAACTAGTCGGTAGTGGAACTACATTTGTGAGCGGAGCTTGGGCTGTGGCATTACGAATGTACTCAATTTTATGTTCTTGTAACTACATTGCATAGGGCTTTATCATTGGTAAAAATATTATATTTGAATTCTTCGACACAAAAACCTATAATGGTTTGATCGAAACAAATCTATTTCAATAAATAACACAAATATTGCAAAGTTCTCTATTTTAGCTGCATAAAATTAACTAATTAGCTACTACTTAACCACTCAAAATTTTTTAATCCCAAAATCATGTGCACACTCTGACATGATAGGCTTTCAAACAAAAAAGTTTTTTAAAACCCGTTCAGTGGTTCTTGAGATCCGTCGGACCGAACGAACGGACGGACATCGACCTTTTTACTCCCAGACAGAAAATAAAAACGCTTCGCTCGGCTTTGCCGAGCTCCGCTCAATAACAAAGACTGATTGCGATCAGCGATAACTCTGCTTGATGCAATATTTTTAGATCTGTAGAGAGAAATTAGCCCATTGTTTAGCAGCACATAATAGTATCCAGATATCCAGAAGTCTCAACTGCACGAAAACTAACCTAAGCATAGTTACACTGAGGGCACCTGGGGAAGCCGAATTACTTGATCCCTCCTGAGAAAGTCGTAATACAACATAGTCTTCCTAAAATACAATAAAGTAGAAGTTCCTCGAAGTATGAGGTACTTCGGCTACTATCCTGCTTCAATGCGCCGCACACGATACAACGGACATTTTTAAAAATACAATTTTATTCTCACCATTAACCAGTAACGTACCACGATGCAGCAGCTCGCACGAGACCTTCAAGAAGATTACTCATTCCATCAAAAATATCATTCTAATTTTTTCAAAAACGAGCATTGAAACCATGGGTCGCAGTGCAAAATCAACACCAGCAATGAATTTTCCATGCCCGAAAACCACCCAAGTAATACTTTTCAGCCGCCCAGGACGCCAGAATTTTCAAATTTTGGGTCGAGGAACGATGCGGGTGCCATACCTCAAACCCCATAACTGAAGAACCAGAGCCTTAATCGAAAAATAACAAAGAGACACAGGCATTTATCATTTTACTATGAAATATAACAACTAGAGAAAAAATTCTAAAGTTAAGATAAAAATAACTTTGCTTCTGCGAAGGGTACTAAAACGCTGTAAAACCCCCGTTTTGACACCTGACACCGGAACCACATCCCAAATCAAAAAATGCTCGTGGATGTACACGGTAAATCGACTATGCCTGTTCGAATGAGCCCAAGATCATGGAATCGGTTAAGTCGTTTCCGAGTTATGGCCGATCACACACAGACGGAATTTAAAAGCCTTCACCCCTGCAACACACAATCTCCACTACGTTACATTACAGTCACAAAACGTATGAGAAGCTCACCGTTTTGAGGTAAAGTGCATAATCGGACTGATATTGATCTTTGCAAAATAACAGCTATTGGAAGACTCAAAACTAAATAGTTATGGGATGGTGTTTTAATCGAGCATATTATTTTAAGACGAGCTACGAAAATTACATACATATACAACCAAAAAGCCCCACAAATAACATCATGGTAATCTACAGACACGGATAGAAATCGGGGGAAAGTAATCGACTGAAATTTTCGCAAGTAAATAAATTTCGTATTTCTAAGTTATTTTGTTTAAGCACCAGCAACAGGCTGTGTTTGATGAATATATCATCCTAAAAACCCGTCGATCCTAAAGCCATCGAAAACACATGACAAAGCATCAATGAACCATGCGACATACCCTCGTACCATCGATCGCAGAGTAAAACCAGCACCAGTAATGAGTTTCCAATGCCCGAAAAAAAAACCAGGTAAAACTTATCAGCCGCCCCAGACTTCAGAACAAGTTGAGAAATTTCGAGTCGAGGAACCATTTGGCGCCATACTCCCGTACCTAAACCCCATAAATGTAGAACCGGAACCCGTAATCGAAAAAAGAAGCAACGGCATTCATCATTTTACTATGAAATAAAACCAAGCACAAAAAAATCGAAAGTTAAGATAAAAATAATCTTGCTTCCGTGAAGGGTACTAAAATGAGGTAAAAAACATTTATTTTGCTCTCTGACCCCTGGGCCGCCATACCACCGTACCCATGGAACCACCATGGGTTAAATAGCAAAACCAACACCGGCAATAAGTTTCCCATGCCCGAAAACCCCCAAGTGAAACTTTTCAACCGCCCAGGACGTTAGAACAAATTTTCTAATTTTGGGTCGGGGATCCACTGGGGCACCATACCGCAAACCCCATAACTCTAGACCCGGAGCTTTAATCGAAAAACAAAAGAGGCATCGGCATTTATCATTTTACTATGAAACAAAAGCAAGCCCAGAAAAAAATTCATAAGTTAAGATAAAAATGAACTTGCTTCCGTGAAGGGTACTAAAATGGGGTGAAAAACCCTTAGTTTGACCTCTGACCCCAAACAATGGGGCTTAACATCATAGTACCCATGAAACCATGGATCACAGAGCAAAACCAGCACCGGTAATGAGTTTCCCATGCCCGAAAACACCCATGTAAACTTATCAGCCGCGCAAGACTTCAGAACAAATTGTGTGTCGATGAACCATTGGGGCGCCATACCCCCGTACTTAAAACCCCATAAATCCAGAACCACAGCCTTAATCGAGAAACAAATGTTATCATCTTACTATGAAATAAAACCATCCAGAGAAAAAAAATAGCCTTGCTTCCATGAAGGGTACTAAAATGGGGCAAAACCCCACATTTTGACCCCTGACATCGGACATTGATTATATCGTTCCCAAGTTATGGCCGATCACACACACACACAGAGAGACAAAATTTAAAAGATTTCACTCCTGCAGCACACAATCTTCACTACATTCTGACAATTTTAGACGGCCTGTACTCAATACGTAACCAAACAAGTGAAGAGAGACTACATTCTGAAAAGCGGGTTCATTGATATTAACTCATGAAAAGTCATGAAATATGTACCCGAGATAACCAAATCATTGTATCCAGCATTAAGAAATAACTAAACTTAAAATGACCCCGATGACCATCCTGTTTTGTTTTTTATAAAAATTTTCATCACTGAACATTTTCTTGTCGGTCAGAAAGTGCTATTTTTTGTTCGCGAACAGAATTTAGTCGGATCTGTATTAACAAGGGGCTTGTTCGCGAAAAGTAATTGATAAACAATTTGACCGTCCCGTTCATGATGTCACAGTTACATTAAATTTGTTCGTGAAGATAGGCGAATCCTGTATCGACGCTACGAAATGTTACGGAATTGTCATAACCCGGATAAAAACCTTTAAGTCTGCGCTAGCTGTAAATGGAATCGAATATCCTATTTGTTCCGTAACAATGGATGTGGATTCAACATCGGGAATTGCAAAATAGGATGGTTAGCGGGGTCAATTTAAGTTTAGTCGCGCACTATATAAAGACCATTCTTGATGCCCTACATACAATAAATAATCAGATAGATGAAAAAGCACTGCATTTTGGAAATCGGTTTCGTCGACCAGAAATCCCTTGAAACCCCAATGCACGGTATAACATAGTCAAGTTGGACTCTAGATAGCAAAACCATCGTATCCAGCGTGCTTGATAACTTAATATGCACCCATTGTAAAGTAAAAATAAGTAATACCAGGGCGAAATTTGAAAAATCACCATTTCTTGCGAAGGGTCGATGAACAATATTCGGGCCCAGATCGGCCCAGGGAGTGGTCCCACAGAAATTCGTAGCCACCATCGTCAATAGTTAGCATATATAAATTGAACGCGTTCGGCAGGCTTTAACCAACGACCTTCCGGACTCAGAACCGCAGGGGCAGACGGGCAGCTGAACAGTTGGGAAATACTTAAAAACCTGTTTTTTGCCATTTTGACCTGGAAAATTGAAACTTTGTAGAAGCTGTTCGCGTACAACGAAAGCGCACACGATCATGACGTTTTGCTATTGAAAACAAAAATTTACCAAAATCCATTCATCCAAAAATAAGGTATGAAAGACATAAACAGACAAAAACTTTTCTCATGATTTTTCTCCTAGAGGAACTGGCTCGGTCCGCTTCAGTAAAATTTAGATCGATTGGAATAAACGGAATTTCGAATTATTACAATTAATCGACTTCGGTAGTAAGGTAATTTATTGAATGACAAAGTTCCGCAATTCAGATTAAATAAAATTTTAATCGATTTGAATCTAATGAATAAAACAAATTGCGATCGCACATCTAGTCGGCCGGGACTGTAATTATAAAATAAAATTACTCGATGTAAATAAGTGTCGGAATCTTCCGGCATGTCGTAGTTAAACACAATATTAACGCGTTCGATATCCATTCCACGTCCAAACAGATTTGTTGCAACCAAGATGCGCTTTTGAAAATCCTTGAATGCTTGGTAGCGACTGAGACTGAAATATGTAATAAATTAATAATGAAAACAGAAACATTAAATGCATGTGTGGACGATATATGAACATTTGGAAACAAATCATCGCAGCAGTGCAAATATAAAATTAGTTATGCACAATTAGATTCTATTATGTGTATAACAAAAACAAATTGGGAGAATCCAGCACAAATTTGTTAGCAAGTCAATGATAAATTAGTTAGACAAAATTTTTTTGCAAAATGACATCTTTAAAAAGCTTCACATATTCCCTTTCAATTGCAACAAAATAATTGCTGTCAAGCTGAGCTTACAGTACTGGCCAGACTGTCGGTTTTCTAACAAACGAACAGAAATCGAATTTACTAATTCTGGACAACGCTCAAAGATTTTTTAGAAGAAACTTCGAACCAATTATTTAAGAACGCACGTCAAAAATTTTGAAGCCGTTTCGAACAAAATTTATAATTTCTCGAACGAACAGCGCTCATTTCAGGGGATCTGCAGTCACCTACCACGAAGTTCCCCACTATACCACTTATTTCGAATCTGGCGAATCTTAGTGAGAGCTAAAAGTACAGAGTATACCCTATTGTACCCTTATTATTCATTGTTACCGTTATTGTATACCCTATTGCGCGTAGCGAAAGTAGGAAAATTTTGTTCGGTGAAAACTACCCCTAACTGTCGCTGTTCCCGTGCAGCGAACAGTAATTGAGATAGATGTCTGAAATCTATTCGTTTATCATTGTATATGCATAAATTCTAGCTGATAAAAAGAGTTTTATTATGTCAATTCCGAATCCTCGGAATTGAGGGTCTGTACGGTTCCGGCCCGTAACTCCGAACGGTTGAGAATTTGTTAAGGCGGTCAGTACGTACTTTTTGGTACAAAATTCTTCGGTTTTCACAATGAGACCGGTCCCGTACAAATCCGATCAGGATCCACGGACTTATTAAGGCATAAATAGTATTCTCGAAAAACAAATATTTGGCTTAATTAAAACTAATTAGATATTTTAATAACTATTTTGTATTTATTATACCTGCCCCTGGCGATCCAGGGGTCTGCCGGTTGAGTACGGCGCCACATAAAAGGTGTGCAATGCCAAGCGTAAAGCTGCTCAATAAGTCAAGTCCTTGCCTAATTGTGGCGCAGGCTGGGTTCGGCTGAAACGATCTCTGGCGACAGCGAGTGTTGAGCACCTGAAAATAGCTCTTCCCCCGCTGCCTTGCGGGCTAGGGTTACACCCAAAGGCTACGGTTGCTAGTCCCGACCAAAAACTAACTAGGGTTGGTAGTCCTGAACAAAAACTACCTGGTGGGTGACAAACCACGCTAAAAAGTCCCCTTCTATGGGTAACTAGCACGCTCTCCATCATCGGCTGTTGTCTTCATAACCCGACCAGAAGGCGGTGGTATGGACGGATAACGAAAGCGTCTGCTTAGCAACTAGCGGCTCCTCATTATCTACACCGATTGTGACGGCTGCAAAGTAACCAACGGTCACAATTGGAGCGACGGATTCACGTTACCCAAAAGCGTGTTTTGGACTTAAAAATTTCCAGAAACCCAACAATGTATTTATTACATATATATTATAGGTTTAGGTTGTATTTAGGTTCGTCTGGCTTGAGGGTTCGATTTGAGCCCCCGCTGTCCAAACCTTAGTTGATTACACAAAAGTCTAAGACCTTAAGGTTGAAAAAATTCAACCGCGTTTATAACCCAAAATTCCTAATTTTGTTGATGGTTTTGGGTTTACAAATGAAGACCCGGTAGGTCTTTCATTTGATCTATTGTACCCCCCGGCAAAAAGTTGGCCGTTGAAAAAATTGTAATAGATTTAAACTCAAGCGTAGCAAAAGCCGCCCAGGTTTTACACAGATCACACAGTTTGGTCCGAGTATAGCGAATTTCATTGGTCAGCTTTAGATTTAGTTTCATTGTAGCAGTTACAGCACATTTCAGTCCCTCTTTGTGTTTCATCAACGCAGCCCGGCGCTATTGGAGTTGCCAATCTCCGAACCGCCGTCATTGCCAATGTAGTATCAAATTTGTCGCCAATGCTGGTAAATTTAATACCAAACGGCAATCATTTTGTGTACAAGTTTCAGCAATATCGCGAGATGTCATGTCAGGACATGACCCGATGGATCCATTTTTGACGCGGCCCTCAGAAATGGAAAACGCAGCTCAAGTCCGGTCTCTATGCTAATTGTAACACAGAAATCCTAGCACAATTTTAAGAAAAAATGATTTGTGCGAAAATTTGACTAAATATCTATACGGAATAAGATCCTTATGGAGTGTCATTTTAATATCTTCTGCACCAAAAAGTTACTCTAGGACCAGTGCCGACGACTTACTAAGCGTCACCATCTCATGAAGTACTAGCCAGTTCGACAGTTTTAACCCCTGCAGCCATACCCTAAAATTGACACATGAAACTATACAAATGTATGATATAACTATGCTACTCCAAAGGAATAGCAAAATAATTGCCTTTGAGAAACAGAGTTCGGACATACAAAATACTAAGAATTATGTAGGTTAAATCTTGTAACCAGGATGAAAATTGGGGATAGCCCCAGAGTGGTTCGTTGCATCGGCTATGGCCTCTTCACGAGCTGAACCGCGGCGTCCCTGATTTTCCGCTGAGGACTAGTGAAACACTGCAATAGTCGGCTTAAGAAACCACAGATAGGACGAACCAAAGAAGCATTTTGAATAATTGCGGCAGTGCTAGGATCCTTCTTTGCGAAGTTGGATATAAAAATTTGTACATAGTGCACGCGTGAACCTAGGGATCGAAGTGGTCCTTAAAGTATCCCAAATGTATTTAGGTTAAATTACTAGCATGTTAAATTGCGTTCTGACAGCAACCTTAGTTTGAACCTTAATAATAGAAACTAAGAGCTGAGGCAACGCCTCAGCCACCCTACAAATTAATAAAGAAGCTGGAGTTAGTCAGCCCCAAAGTTACATAGAAATTTCCCTTTCAATTCACTTCTCTGAAATTTATTATTGATAAGCGTAGTTATGGACTTGGCAGAATTAATATCTAGCAAATTCTTCGCTTCGTTGTCGTGCCTTATGTCGTTATGGGAATTAGACCCAACAGGTTAGAAATTCGGTGCCAATCCACGTTTATCGGGACACATAAACCGAGAAAGAGGACATGCGCACTGCGCCCCCTTGGTACGCAGTGGTTCACAAGTGTAGCCATCGAAACGGCCGTGTACAATATATTTTTGGGTCAATTGGGTTGAGTTTTGAGCCTCGAAAATATATATTTATGTATGTCTGTTCTCATTTGTTTCCATGTTGAGCAAGGATGATGTCACCGAACGCGAATTATACGTGACCCCGCTGAAATGATGGTTAGTGGACGCCAAATAAAACTTCATTCTCTTTCAAGTCTTTCCACATTCCCCCAGCTCGGTAGCCGCATCTTTGTTCTCTTTTATTTGTGATGAGTTCTTGCCGTATGGGTACGCTCAGCCAGTCACGCTGTGTATACCAAGTCCCGATGAACTGGCCATCGGATAAGCTGGAGCAAAGCCGAATAAAAGAAACCGCTAAATCTGTATTGCCGTATAAAATTTCCCCGAACGAATACACGTACGTATATATTTGTGTACACGTACAATAAGTGTATCCCCGGGAGCACTACATCCCGACCCTACCGGAATATTTGAGGTTTATTGCCTGAAAACTTGTTTCCCATCGGTGAATCCAGTACAGCTCTTGAGGATTTTGGAACGTGGAATATTTGCAGTGGCTGAACCGAAAACTTGCTGTCATTCGAAAGAGCGAATTGACCGAGAGTCGCATCTTGCTATCGCACTGCATCAGGATTTTTTTTTCAAAACGGACCCTGGGTCCCGCAAATTTTCTTTGGGTCCAGACCTTAAAATCTGGATCCAGATTTACAATTTTTGGCTCGAGAATTTAACGAATTTTTACACAATAAAGAAACGTAATTACGAAAAGCAATTTTACATTATTACAAATACATAAATCATTCTCTGCCTGTCCCAAGCCAGTATAAAGGACGAGGGCCATCCATGAAACCAGCAGTAAGCAACTATGTACACATGTAAGCACGAAAGGCTAAAAGCCTGCATGTTGTAATAGAATTTATATGCAAATCCTGTCTCCAAAGCCGAAGCTGTCCTGGGTTCAGCTAGGGTCCAGACCCACCTGTGGACCCAAAAAACCTAGTACTGCACTAACGATGCTATTGAATTATTGTCTACTGTATGAAATGTATTTTGTACCTTGTATCAGTATAACATGCGATTGTAATTGATTTGACGTAGAGCAGGACGAGTGTAGTCGAATCAAATTTTTACCTTCACATCCCTGGAGCATATTTCCACCACTAAGTCTGACCTTTTCACGTTAGATTAGCCTCCTTTAGCTTATCCAAACCAGCCAAATGACATTTTGTTACTATGAATATCCGTATCGAACGACTAGTTTTTCTTTGGTGCCCTGTCAGCTACATCGTGCGATCCATATTCTGTCCGCTTTTCCCAAACCCCGCATAGTAAGGTAAAGTCAGCCGTCGCCAGAGCGTTCGTTAAAATCTAAGAGACTGGTAGAATGCATGGCTGTGGACGTTCAATTAAGAAAGCGATCACCCAACGGTTAACATCAACCATTCGTCTAACCGTGTAAACCAATTTCTTGTATCGTGACCTTAATACTGATTGTATTTGTGAATCTATGCTAGTATTATGAATAGTATGTGCTTATTGTATTCCTTAACTAAACGTGTATATATCTGATTAACTTATCAATAAATCACAACTGAAAAACGCAATGTGTTTTCGTGTTGTGATGCCCTATGTAGCGATATGTATCAAAGGAGTTTGAAGTAGTCGCCCCACTCGACGACCTGCGTTCAGACTTATCATCGAAAAGTTTCAACGTGGCTCGCCGATTACTCAATATGTACATACGACTCGTACGAAGTTGATTTTCTCCAAAAATCCCTCACCGCCGATGAAGCTTGCCAACCAAATGCGAAACATAAATCGAAAGGCAACGACCCGGCGTAAAACATCCAGGGATAGTTAGATCCTAATGGGGATTGCTGGCCAAGATAACTAATTGTCGATCGATACTTACAGGTGGAACTAAATTCGGGAATAATGGTATGGTCTCTTTGGATTGTAAGCAAGTGACGGAACTCTCTGGGATCTCAAATGTAGTGTCACGTAGACTGGGTATGCAACTCTTCCAGAATCAAAACACATCTTGTGAAGCGCACCTGCGGCTTGCTAAGCTCCGCAGCTTCTTGGGACCGACAGAGAAAACGAATCCATTAAGTCCGCCCTTGAGGTTACGATAGCCAGGTTTGTAAGGACATTGTGTTTTGGAACTGTGCAATACAGCAGCACAACGTAACGGCGCTGTTACACATGTGATTAATCATCAGCAACAATATTATGACAAATGAGCCGTATCATCCAGATTCAACCTGTCAATCGTCATACACGATGGAAGTTGAAACTCACCACCTGACTCACACGCATTAATTTATTGTATGAAAGAAATACGATTTTAAGGATTAAGATGAGTAAAGTCTGGCAAACGTCAAGGCTCAGTGCATCGTTTATGTTAACATCTGGCTTATCCATTCGCTGAAAAATTAGCCACTGTACATGAACCAAATCACTCTGGTTCGGAAAATAGTGAGCGCCGAATTTTGGCCAGGGCCATGAACTGCCCCATACCCGGTTTCGTTGGTCAAAAATGCTAGGGAGGCTCTTGGGGGTTCAGCAGGTACATTTAGGGTGATTTTTAATGCCTAAAAATACTCTACCTGTTGCAATCGCAATATATATAGCATATTATATATTTTGTCCTACAATAACAAGAACTACAGAATACGAACCAGCGTGAATGCCGGCCTTCGGCACGCATCGTGCGGGCGACATGTCAGAGCGGCCCTACAGACTACCGCCTGAATACTGATGTTATGTTAATGAGGAATTGGTAAACTCCTGTCATGTGCAAGTACTTTTAGTACGTATTTCTGGGGCGACCCCCCAGGTACCCTGGAGTGTACGCGCACTGAAAATGTGTCTCGGTGATTTCATTGTTCCTTAAACTAAGAAGCAAAACAAAAGTTATTCAAAATCGATCTCCAGATCTCCAAATATGGTCAATTGTATTTTTTTAATTTTCGGAGAGCGACCCCCTGCGCTCACATGGTGAGCCCCTAGTGAAAATGTTCTTCGGTGCTTTCGGCATGTCTCTCAGCCTAAAAATATTGTGAAAACCTACCAAGCTGTGCCCGAAACGTGGTCAATTTTTTAGTTTGTATGTTAACCATAAAGTTAAGCCACTATTTTTCGAGCAGAACGCAAATTTTCACATTTAGTCATAACTAACCGTTCGCTTTGTTGCATCGAACGATGGATGGCTATACTTGGAAAATTCTGCTCAGTGAGAAGTTGATTTAGAGCAATGCACCGCGGAACAGTACGAACGAATATTACAACCTGAAATATAGTATATACAAAGTAATTAAATATGGAAAATCAAATTTAGCAAGCTTTCACGCCATCGCTCCTGTTTGGCCTGACTTACGAATCGGTTTCATTACATTGAGAACCTTGACACTTTAGACATTTTTTCGGTTCACTTTGCATTTGTTGAGACCTTCATGTACTGTTCAATACACACTGACAAATTGCGTTGATAAAACACCTAACAATTTTGACTTACAAACTGTCTAGAGAAAAATGTTAAAGAATTACCCCGCAACTATGAGTACAGATTTAATTTAGAAAAACTGTTGTGAATTTGCAGTTGTGAAAAATTTCAACTGTCCGGATCAGTCCGAAACGACAAATTTTAAAATCGATACGGCTCAATTTTTTACAGGAATAAGTTCCTCATTTTGACAAAATAGCAACCATGACGCATGCACTAAACTATCATACGGTACTTTAGCTTCTCGTAATGCAATCGACCATGCCACCGAACAATCACACACTTGTACACAATGAATTTAGTTAATACAACGCCTCCCAACGCTAGAACTAGTACTAGTCAAAGTTATTTCCACTGATAATTTGACAAGTAATGTGGAATACTAACCTGATTGAATTCCAACAAATCGAGCAATTCCAACAACTTTTTATTCTTTTCGTTTTCCTTTAGTTTCACGTAGTACTGTTGCAATCCATGAAGTGTGAGTTTGGCTTCGTCGTCAACGTACACCTCCATCGGCTATAACAACGTTCGTCGCGAAATACACCACAGCTCACCGATTCAGCTCGTAAAACATTTTTGGGGCCAAGGTTAAAATAAGTTGTGTGCGGTTATGTGTCGCGAGAAGTTGCGAGACGGACATCAGCTTCTCGTAACATATGTAACAGATCCTTACGGATAGTTACGAGGTGGATAATCCTGACCACAGCCTAATGGCCAACTTTTATCGAAAACCCATAATCTTGACCACACGACAATGGTCAACATTTACGAAAATCCTGACCACACGACAATGGTCAACATTTACGAAAATCCTGACCACACGACAATGGTCAACATTTACGAAAATCCTGACCACACGACAATGGTCAACATTTACGAAAATCCTGACCACACCCCAATGGTTAACATTTTTTCGAACAAAATAAATCTGACCACAGTGCAATGGTCAACATTTTTTCGACCACCAATAATTATGTCCACAGTATAATAGACAACATTTTTTCGAACAAAAATAAATCGGTCCACAGTATAATGGACAACATTTTTCGAACAAAAATAAATCTGACCACAGTGTAATGGTTAACATTTTTTCGAGTACCAAAAAAATCCCGTCCACAGTATAATGGACAACATTTTCCCGAGTATCAAAAATCCTGTCCACAGTGTAATGGACAACATTTTTCCGAAGACAAAAAATCCTGTCCATAGTGTAATGGTCAACATTTAGTCAAGTTCCCCAATAATCGTGACCACGTGTATAGTGGTCAACATTTCCGAATTCCGTCACCAGTTTCCCCCAACCCGGAACACCCGGCGGGAATAGCCCAAAAGGGTACGGAACCCACCCTCGCCTTATAGTACGTACATTTATGTAAGCAGAATCAATTAATCGCAAGCAAATATATATATATATATACTGAGTTTCTCTATATACGCCCATCGACCATAAAGCCCTGTTGTCACCTCATATATAGATCGCCTAACTGGCACAAATCATAAACTACAGTATATACGTAAGTCAGCAATCGAAATAACTCGTAAGAGCAATAGGTTATGTAAGTACATAATTATAACAAATCAGAAAGTATCAGGTATATTCGTAGGTAATTGGAACAGAACCGGAATCAAAGGATATACGTACGAAATCGGAACCAGTTTAATAGCACCTTATGAGCATATCTATATATATATATAGGGGTAAACGGAATATTTAGGTTCAAAGAGTCCCGCTATGTAACCTACTCGCACTTTTGGTATTTCGGCCTGCACCGCCGACATGTTTTGATCAAGATGGGTATTATTATTGCCATTTCAGAGATGGAGAATCGCTGAGGAATCGTAACCGTTTGTACGGTTGTTTATATTCGGCTATATACATATTGATTGTAGTGCCCCGATGGCACGCCTTGGTACATATATTGGCATTTGCATGATTTCCCTCTAGTATCATTGGCCATAAAGGCATCTTTGATATATATGTGTGTATATGTATGTATATATATATATATGTATATATTTGAATTACGTATCGTTACCATCGTTATTGTTATTTGTTTGATGGCCATAAAGGCACATATTTGATATATGTTACCATGCTCGTATCATATAGCTGTGTATCATTGGAACCGTTATTGTTGCTCACGTGTATTTTCAGGTACATAAGCTATCAGACCGATTGGGATGAATCGTTAGCTGGACATGCATATGTCTAATTTTGGTACCGTATTCATGTCGTTCGTTGTGTAGTATGCGGTCATAAAAGCGCCGCCCTAGTATCGTTGTTCTTTACCATATTATGATCATTCTGTACTATGATTGTACTATTATATTTGACTGGTCAGGCCATAAAAGCGCCTATGTTTGGCCAGGAATTAATGTACTTTGCTTGTCATATTTTGTCGTAATTTTTGTGAATTTTTAGGTTGGCAGTACGTCATTGAGTGAAATGTATTTGGGATAATGTTAGGAGGAATTTCAGGGATTTTTACGTATGGAGATTGGTAAATTTTAGGAGTAGAACGTGAGCATGGTGAGCCCTTGCCATGCTCTACTTGCAGAGAATTTTAGGACGGTACCACTCCACCGTCGGACCCAGTGTAAAAGTACGTATATATAGGTATAACCCTACCCCGAGTGGTAGGACCGCGAAGTGCATCTCGAATTGTCGTAGGAAATACTGGCCGTGACGGACACCCGACACGACCGTCCTCACGAATGAGGACTACAAAAATGTGGCTGTCCGCTCGAGAGCGAACAGCGATCGAAACAATTTCTTGAAAATTATAAGACCAAACTGAAAATATAAAATTTACCAGTGCTCGCCACACTGGTAAGTTGTACAACTTTACAAAATATCATTTACCAGCGTTCAATTTCGCTGGTTGAGATAAGAAACGAAAGTTAAAATTTGTGAAATTTAGGGACCAAAAGTATCGGCTCCGGTCCATATCTCCGGAACCGTTGGGAATTTCAAAATCAAGTGCTCAACACTTCTTGTAGATAATTTTACGGTCTTGCGAATGAGACCGGTTTCGTGGAAATCCGACCCGGATCCACGAACTTAGGGACAGATCAATATGTACGTAAACAGTTTAAACACATTTAATTAAATAACTCAACGAATGTTGGTCACAAAACTATATACCTAGTATCATTAGAATCCCCAGACCCGAGGCTTTCATTTGAGCCCGGACGGGTCTCGCTGCGCCCACTTTTGGGTACCCCATAAGAAGATTTCAAAATAACGCCCCGACAGGCGTGTCACCCCTTATTAGAACCCCTTGTCGAGACGAATTCAAAAAGGTATAAAACTCCCCAGAAAAGTGTACCCCGAGCCAAGGGGAACCGTTTAAACACCCCGGTTTTTGAAAAATTTGGCATGGACCTTCCCCCAAGAGTCTATTTTCCCCCCTGTCGACCGAAGACGGTCCTGTTACATATCATTTTGTTCGGTCGGACTGGCTGAGTCCGAATCCGAACTTCTTTTGGCACTCCGGCCATTCCTTAAGACCCCCACCCTCCTTTACCCCTTTGCCCTCGCCTTTCTTTCTTCCTTTTGTTTTGTTTACACAAGTCGCGTTTTCGTTTCCGCACTTCCAAGTATTTATATAAAATAAATAAATATTAATATTAAGCTAATATTAATGTTAAGCTAAGTATGTATGTGTTACTGGCCCAACTGTTTGCTCAGCTACTGCAGCTGATGAAAGAGACACCAAATAAAATTGACATTAAACTGTTGAACTGTACGGAGGACACCGCTTAATTTGCTTTAGACCACCACATGCCAAGCTATTAAACAAATAAGATGTGTTTCAGGTAGCTGCTAGATCTACAACTTTGGTGTAGTGCTTGTATAAAATCTCTTATCAGTAGAATGTTTATATATTAAGCTGGACAACATTAATCGTCCTTCTCTGAAACTGTTATGGAGTCCATATAAAGTGAATACGAAATTGATTTGAAAATTTAAATTTATATCAACGTGGACCATCAAGGACAAGACCGCCAAGTAAATAGCTTGGACGCGGCGAGTTTAAAACAAAACCGATACGACGTGTAGTGGCTGCTGTATATAGAACTTAGTGAAACTTTATCTAAAGCTTGTACATAAAGTTACTATGTGGTTTTAGAGATTTGTAGGAGGTTTGTATTTGTAATTTGTAATTTAAGTTTCTAGTAACTTTTCATTGGAGTCGTAAATCATTTAATTTATATAAGATTTCATATAAAATTTTGTCTCGAAATTTCCTAAAATATGATCGGAATTCGGCCGATAACGATATTTGATTTAATTAAGAAATAGGGTCAAGTTTCCCCAAAAGTGCTGAATAAGCACTTTAACGGCCACCAAATTTGAAAATTCAAATAATTCAAAATTTAGTATAAAAGCAGAAGCGCACTAATTCATCAGCGTCCAGTATGACTTCGACAGCGCAGAGTTCGGTCGTTTTGCAGACCGGCTCTGGCGCTCTTCAACAAGCAGCGTTTGTATTCGTTCATCACTTACTGTTTTTGCTTGGTTTTAACTGGCTTTCTTTTGTTTGGCGGATGGATGGACGCGTGCGATGGACGACGACCGTGGAACGAAGGACCGTAAGTGTGGACAGGGAGGCGGTTAGAGTTACCATACATGCCAGATAGGTAGGAGCAAAATTATCAGATAGCCCGTAAGGTCGAATAACGTACTAGTAGACGTATCACCACATAGCATCTTGCCTCCCCTGTCCACACTTCTCTTTTACATGATAGACCTGCCCGTCCTAGCTCGTCCCAAGGATCCGCTGTCACTGTTAGCCGTTCACAATCGGATCAATCCCGAAGTCATACTGGACCTCCCTCGGTCAATGAGTTAGGATGCACACAGACGCGACACTCGCGTTGAGATCGAGTTTACATGATTCACTAAGTCGAGTTAGGAGCAAGGAAAATTTTCCCTGAGCTGACCGAGGTTAAACAAACGTTTTACATGAAGGCATATTGGCTAAATCAGACGCCTCGACTAGTACTCCGAAGCATCCACGGTCATACTTGGACATGCACGTTTTATCTAAGACTTGATTGAGCTGGTCTTCAAGATTTCAAGTGTTTTTATGATTTCTCTGGACGAGAGCCTGTCCAGTTATTTTATTAGGAACTAACTGATATTTATGGATCGATTTCTGTAAGGAACCTGGCACAATGTTATTAACAGGATGAATAGCGTCAGCGGCAACGTCCGATTGCTCAAGTTTCTAGTTGGAACTTAATTAGATGCCTTGATATATTGCCCCGTGAGCGAGACGACTCACTTAAGTTGGAAAGTCGGTGCCTTTAACGAACGGTTGCTGTGAGCGAATAAAAATTCTATCCGGATCCCGAAGAGGATCCGAGCTTTTTAATTAATAGGTAAAATGTTCGAACATCAGATCGGAATCCTAAACCCGACGGCCCTGAAGGAGCCTAACCTAACCAAACTACAAAAATGGAGTCTAAGACTAAAATATTCTAAGAACCCCCAAGAATATTGCTGAAACTTTCGCTGTTTCTTCGTAGGGATGTCCGCTATTGGACACCGCTCGGAAACATGACATTACTATGTTGGAATCACAAACCCGATGGCCTGGAAGTCACCTGACCCTACCAAAATTGTCAGTCCCAGATTAAAATTAAAATATCTCCAGATTCTCTCCAGGAATCTTGGTGAAACTCTCGCAGTTTCTTCGCAAGTATGTCTGCTTTAAGATAGAATCATAAACTCTGACTTTATCATGTCGGAATTACAAACCCGACGGCCCGATAGTGATCCGCTCTTACCCGAACTTTACACATTAGTATCTGGACATCTGTTCCAGGAAGTTTAACGATTTTTCTTGTAGATATAGAGGCCCAGTAGGCCTTTCGTTTAAGCTATTGAGCCCGGCAAAGCCGTGGCCCGTTCAAAAGCTATAGGCAGTTTAGATCCGAGCCGTATCACAGTTGCCCGAATTGTAGTTCAAATTTCATAACACAGACTGTTTCTGTAAGTCTGTTTTGGTCTTGCTTTTCCACGCGTTTTAGCTGGGGAAAGGAAAATATCAAATTCCCCAGTGTTGATAAGTTGCATTAGCAGTGAAAATATTTTAGGATTTCAAGAATTGTCGAAGTCGCTAAGTGTGACTTCGAGTCTATCGGGTCTTGGCCCGACGGACCATTTTTATGAGGACCGTTGACCCGGTCCTAGGAATTCGAAGTAGAAGGTCAAACCCAGCATCCATGCAAAAGTTCGTAGGAAAAGGCTGGTAATTTAGGAAGGTATAACGAATTGCAGGTTTTCTCCAGCCCCTACGGAATTTAAGCTCAAATCTCGATTGAGAGTTA
Source organism: Trileptium ribeirensis (assembly GCA_030248225.1). Taxonomy (NCBI): domain Eukaryota; kingdom Metazoa; phylum Nematoda; class Enoplea; order Enoplida; family Thoracostomopsidae; genus Trileptium; species Trileptium ribeirensis. The sequence continues at coordinate 58,615 of JASANE010011129.1, forward strand.
GAAGACAAATCCATCTAAGGATATCAACCGAGTGGGATTAAGCTAGTAAAATTGTTACGGTTGTTTTATCAACCGGGGCCTCCATTTATCGCCTCGTTGCGTCGAGCAGAAAATTCTCGAAATAACAGTCATACTTCAGTATCCGAATAGGAACATCTTTAAGTCAAAATAACGCAAATTTTAGTACCGTTGGATCGATGCCGAGAGCCTGCGAGACCCCGTCACGAACATTACTTAACCCGATTACACTCCAGTGTAGCACCCGCGTAGTAAATGGAACCAAATTTAGCATTAAGAAACGCTCAAAACTTAGTCCCAAGCTCAGACAACCGGGACCCCGTAAGTGTCCGGAACTCAAGCCCGCCCCGATCGTTCCTTTTCTGTTGTTGCAACTCAGGTTGTTGTATTGGAAGCATTTGTTCCTGCCTTGACCCGGATCAAAGGATTATAAAAATCAGGGCCTGAGCTCCACCGTGCTCGTGGAGTAATCTAGTAGAGAATAAGGATCAAAATTATGTAGCGTACCCGGTTATTCCAGGACAAAATTTACATCACATTTTAAACTTGTATGTATGTATGCGAGTAGGAGAAAATCTTGTAGCGTACCGTTGTCGCACACTTAGAAAAGCACTTAGGAGTCGTACCAAGGAATATTACATACTCTTGTCATGATATCCTCAAGCATTGTTGTATCCATTATTGTGTTTGTTGTCATAAGTTAACCGCATCGCTACTAATTGCGAATTCAATTACCTGATCATTATGTACCATAAGTTTGTGATTTGCATGAGCAAGATGAAGTCTCGCAAACGTCCCGTTGCACGCCCATCCCCGTATCCCCGCCTCGTTCCGCCTTTCGCTTACCTGAACCTATTGTGTATCGGAGTACCCAACCTTGTCAGCGAATGTAGTACTGAGCCACTAGTTATTTCGATGGCGCCTTCATGATGTCGATAACTAACCGTAGCACCCATTAGTACTAATCTTAACTTCACCCACTACTGTTTTCCATGAGTAAGGTAAGCGCAGCTGTCATAAGATAAGGCTTCACAGTATATGCCGTGTTTTGACTCAGCTGTGTGAGTTCCATGAAAAAGGCGATGACTCCGCGACCCTCCCCAACCGATGCTCTGCTTATTACGTATTAGCGTGCTATAAATGTGACATAACGCTATTGTATCTGCCCGTACAATATGTATCTGTCCGCGTACCCGTAAATTTTTGTGTAACTCATCAATAAATGCTCGCTGAAAACCCGAATTGTGTGTTTTGTTGACCCACTGTAGCGATAGGAATTGAAGGGGTTTGAAATCCGTCACCCCGATCGACGACCCACGTTCAGGTTTGACACGCGCATCGAAGAAGCAAACCTGAGCGTGACTCGCCGATTACAAATTAGTTTATTAATCATTGTTGTTGCATAGGTACGACTGGTGCGACTCATTAGAAAAGAAAATTTTAGACTCACGCTGAGCACCCAAACTAGGAAATTAGATACGCGCGGATCCGACGTTAAACGTCTAGGGATTTGTCGGACCCTAGTGGGGGCCACTGGCTAAAACAAAACCAAATAATTGCCCATTTTTAGAAAGTTAGAAAGAATTTTACACTTCCCGGGTTAGACGTGGAGAGGGAATAGTGGTACGGTCTCTTTGGCCTGTGAGCAGGTGACGGAGCCGACCTCCCTGGGGACCTCAAAGGTAGTACCTCGTAGACTACGTGCGCAACCCGTCCGGCAGGATCAGAACACATCCTGTGAAGCGCTCCTGCGGCTTGCTAAGCTCCGTCATTTCTTGGGCCTGACTCGCGTGGGAAAAGACATTCGCGTGATTGAAACCCATCAGGTCCGCCCTTGAAGTCACGATAGCCGGGGTCGTATGGGCATTGCGTCTGGGAAGTGCGCAGTGCAGCAGCGTCACGTCGATATTACACATATTCCGATGATTGAATAAATCCGACATACGAAAGGGCATTGAGTTTAGCGGGAAGCAGTTTACGCACACTTGCCCGCGCAGAACGTATTTATACAGCACTGACAAACTGCGAGAACTCAAGAAGAAACCGCGATGCCGACTGACAAAATAACATGATGTTTACAGATAGAATAAAAATTTGCTCTTAACATGGTGACCAACTTTCAACGCGTATAGATGAGATTCTCAATAAGAAAAAACAAAATTCTGAAGTGCGACAGTTATTTTTGGCGAGTACCGTACCTATAGATTTGCTAACGCAAAAAATAGTAAAAAATTTTTGGCCGTATGTGGAGATCATAACTCATGACCGGACGGATGGATCTTAACAAATTCTTATTTTGATCACAAATTCAGTTATTTGTGCCCTTTCGTTAGACGCGAAACCCACCGACCGCGTTTTCCGGGTCAAACTAGGCCCCAAAAGGATAAATGGACACATTTTTTACTTTGGCCATCTGGGGATCTATCTTTCGCGAGCTATATCTCGAGAGAGGCTGCGCAGTCCGAAATTAGCTTATCGAGAGGTACAGCTCTGCCGTATATACATCACTTTTTTATCAGGCGACTACCTGGGCCGCTATGGGCAAAAGTAGTGTGTTCCGACCCATTTTCATATAACACCATTTTTGACTTTCTTATGTTATTGCAGTGATTGAGCGTCAAAACCTTCCCATATAGGTTTTCCACACTGAATATGATGGTATTGCCGTCGAAAGACTGTTGTTGCTGTATGATATACTTTCACGGGGATATGGGGTGATGCTTATGCTCGGACCATTCTGAAACAGCGCATTTTAATTAGCATACAAAACACCTTTACAGCTAATATTTCATGATTGGGATGTTCGTTAGCGATCATGTTCGCTCCATTTCGCCTCGCTTGCGAGATTCTAGTTATAGATTAGTTACTGCCGACAAGCGGCATAAATAAACTTGGAGGACTTTATTTTGTAATATGACCAACAATTGGAGTCTTGGGATAGAAAATTCGATGCAGCTAAGCGTCGGGCAAAAGATATCCTCGTCTAACTTGTGCCTGTCACAGGCAGATGAACACTTTTGTCGGAACACCACTTAAATCTTCAGGAAAATCAAGCTCATCAGTCGACCACTCAGTCTAGAAACCCGTAACTTCTCAAAACTCAAAAAAGAAAAAAACTGCTGCTGAGGCAATGAAACACAAGAAAACAAGTGTACAAGCTATCCACTTGTAATATTAAACTCCACAATTTTCAAATCCAACAAACAATAGATTTTCGACGTTTGTACAGGCTGTGCGTTAAATTTTGCTTTGGACTTTGTAAGAGTCTACATGAAAATCATTATGAACCTAGGTTAAAATCGATTTTCCCATATGTACTGTTCTATTCTGACTTCGATATTTATGACAGCCAAAACAGGTGCATCTACAAAACTAGTATCTCGGATACCACGGTGAAAGGGAGTGACAGCGGTTTCATTTATAATAAATCCTATAATAACAGTAATAAATATTTCATTATTCATAAATAAACAAATCCATATAATACATAATTTTGTTTAATCACCTGTAACCGGCTGCGTTTGATGTATAAACCACAATAAATTCCCTGGGGCCTTGAGCCCATTGAAAAACCTAAAACCTCAAATGACAAAGCATTAAGTATTTGTGACGGTCTCTACATAATAAAACCATCGTATTCGACCTACCGAAAAATCTATATAGACAATTTTTGACGCGCTGCACGCAATCCATAATCAAACTACTGAAGATATCTATATTACTTCTGGAAATCGGGTTCATTGACCCTAAACTCACTGAAAATTTAAATATAGCTGCTGATCGACAGATAACCGAATCATCGTAATCAGCACACCAAAAAACCTACACACAATTCTTGATGCCTTGCTCATAATACGTATCCAACCTACTTAAGGCGGCTTATATCCTGGAAATCGTTTAGCTGGTCTTAAATCCTTTGAAAACCTATGAAAAGGAATGCAATTTACGTGCTGTAAAAAGTTTTTTTTTGCAGCTTTGACCAAAAAAGATGGGCTCGGACTTATTCACGAACAACTAAAGGGTACATCACCATCACATTAGCTATCGAACATAAAAATTTATCGAAATTCGTCCACCGAAAGCCGAGCTATAAATAGCAGCGACAGACAAAACATTTCGGCGATCCCCCGCGCGCCTTCAATGGAAGCTCTCTTCGCCCTATTTGTTTCAAATTTACATCATGGCACAGGATTTCAATAACAATATTGCTAACATATTTTAACTCTTCCAAGTATTGTAAAACAGCGATAGCAAAATAATTTACAATTTCGGGCTACAACTTAAAATATACGAAATCGCGTTAAATTTAGCAAAACACTTTACCCACATGGTAAAGACAATACACATTAACAAGGATTTCTCACAGTATGTATCTAAAAACATGCGCGCTTGAGTGGCAAATACGAATATACAAATTTAGCGCGACATCATACAAAGGTAGGCTACATTAGCTTTGGGCGAACAATTTCAAAAAATATATGCTAATACGTAAAACAGCTATAACGTGTCATCTGTCATTGCTTAAAAATTTTGCCATTCTATTTTAGGACTGGCACGTCAAGATTTGGACCACACTCTACAATGTTTTCAACAAAAATATGAAAAGCATATATAATTTAAATACCTAAGTTGAAAAATACATTATTGACGTATAATGTGAAAACGGTAAATGACCTGCCGTTGTTTTGCAGATAAGGTCAGGGACAAACTAAACTTGAAAAAACTACACAACCACAACCATAAAGGATGCAGTATGTCATAAAATTACAAGCTACTAATATATAAATTTGCCAAGAAGGTTTCAATCAAAAAATCTATAAAATAGAAACAACAAAATCGGCAACCAACAAACCCAACCGCAACGGTGCTATACGCAATTGTCCTCCAATAAAAATTACTACTTGCTACGACGAAAGCGTCAAAGAGACGCAAGAAAACGCTTTGTAGTTCACAAGCGCAATATGAGGAGACTTGGCGGTTTTTGTTCCCAAGAGGACGAAGCGCTGTGGAAATCCGGCATTGCAGTTTCTTGACCAACCAGCAAAGAGCATAATACCAATAAAAGCCACAGTTCAACATTCCGTATTTGACGTATCCATTATTGTAGTTTATTTATTCCAGATATTTATTACGCATAGTTATTGTCTTTTATACGAAGTCATCACTGGAAAGGCCATATAGCAGCATAGTAAAGCGCTGGATAAAAAAATCGAAGGCTGAACAGATGTTTGAATAGTTAAGAGTGATTGAGGACTGAGTCATATTCAATGGTTAGAAATTAAGTATTCAGAAGATCGCTGACTGATTACCAGAGGCTATCGAGTGATGCTTATCTGAACGACGACAGTGAAAAGGCATATAATGGCGACATAATTCTGATTTTTAAGATGACATAAATGAAATTAAAATTTATAACATCAGATGTATTATACGTAGAGAGTGACCAGTAGCAACCTTAGATAAATTCATGTATGTTGCAGAGCAACGTCTGACACAGACGAGACTACAGGGAGATATCTGAAAAGACAAAGCAGTCGTGATAGACAATAACGGTGTAGTACTGTTAGTTACGATAATGGCGACGAGGAATGATAATAGAGCAAGAATTGCAAAGTGAGGAAAATGCCAATAGCTTGAGCGCTATAAGAATTAAATTGACGAACTTGAACGTGGATTGATGCTTGCCGAGTGAATTCAGTTAAGTATGGAATAGTGATGAGTAGATATTCGACAAGCTAGATGAAATCTTCGTAATCACAGCAACAAAACAACGAAATCGCGCACGTTGAGGTGACGCAAATCTGGAAAATGTTTCTACGCAAATCGTGCGTGGAGATGTAAAGAATTATGTCACGCGACGAATTCCAATTCTTTGTGCCTGCGACTGTGAACGGCAATCCACTTTACTTCTAAGCTGCAATTAACTCAGGGATAGACAGATGCAGCACGTGTGCATGACCAAATTACAGATCCACCACGGAGGTTGTTGTTTTTGTCGGAAGCATATACTCACGTCTTGCATAAATTTTTTGCAAACCGGTCGCAGCTCCTTAGCGAGTGTCGCCGAAAACATCATCACTTGCTTTTCGTGTGGCGTCTTGCTGAAAATTTCTTGAACGTCACGTCGCATGTCTGAAAAAATATTTGACTGTAGTCACAAAAAATACAATCTACATCAACCTTCAGCCTCCTGCTTAACATAGTAAGGCACAGACTATATACCGTCGCGTTTTAAATTTGACGTGCATTAATGTAACCGAATACTAGAGTTGCATCCGGGTCCGTCTCCGGTATTCCGGTTATTTTTAACGAAAATTCTGGGTTCGGGTATTCGTTTTCAGAAATTCCGGGTCCGGTTATTATATTTTGCAAGGTCCGGGTCCGGTTATTAGTTTTGATAAGTTGCAACTCTACCGAATACAGCGAGACATGGCCTGGCTTCCTCAAGGTTTTCAAGCTCCACTGGGATTTCGGCTTCTCCAGAACCCTTCCAGACACTCCGGCGCGACATAAAACTAGCTGCTTCAACAAAAACAGTTAAATAGAAATTTATTACTACTGCTGTTATTCCGACTATTCACGATAAATTGGTAAGTTAAATGAAAGGGGCGCTTACAGAACCATTTAAGTAAATATGCAAAAAACAATGATATACACGTTACAAAACCCTCTATTTTTGTCATTCATTGGCCACCAAAATTTTCTATCAAATTGTTACTGAAATCAGAGGTAGAAAATAGTTTAAGAAGAGAACACCCATGTTTGTAACCAAAATTGCCCATATCACTGAGCCATTTGCGAAGGTATTACAGTTTTCGTGTATTTTGGGTCATACGGTCCCATGTAAGACCCATCAGAGGACCACCCTGCGACGTACAAAACCACAATAGCAACAGACAATACAGAACCACACGCAGGTTTTCTTGCTCAATAGTAAAACCCATGCCACCAGTTATAGCGATATTATTTTGGATCTATGGGCCTATTCAAAACCCATTTTGACCCTATCCTGCAGCCTAAATAATGATAACAGTGCAGCTACATAGAGAATGAATTGCTCTCAAAATGAGCCAAATTTCACCAATATAGTGACTCTGGAGAGATATTGTTGTGTTCGCAATTTTAGGGTTTTACGAGCGGTTGAGCTTTACTCGCTCTGGAAAATGATTCTAAGTTGGCTCAGATATTTATCGAGATATCCATATATACATGTTTCATCGGCCTCTTCTTCTGCTCGTTTTTTTTGATGCGAAAACGATGAAATAAGTTTTCGTGCCAAAATGATGGGTCCAAACATAGATTATATGATTTCAATTGAGCCAACGGGCGTATCATGCCGCCCAGAAGAAGATGAGTTCGGTGTGTCACAACAGAAACCCATAAGAAACGAACACAGTCGAAGTTTACCATGATGGCCAGTCAGAATTCTGCAACACACTGCACTGTGCTCAGAATTCAATACAACATAAGGTATTCACATGTGCTGAATTTAAATGTGCGCTAAATTATTCTTAATGTCTTGCTAGAAAAAATGGATGAGCTCTAAAGCTCCAATTCAGATTTTGGAATCGTCAAATATGTAATATTTATGTTTGCTCTAAATGCAGACGTTTGAGGCTGATATACAAAATAACACATCCCAGCATTGTATTCCTAAACGCTAATGGAAATGTACAACTACGCTCGCCCAGTTCATTATAGCATCTCAAAAATGGGGGAGCGGGTCCCCAGGCATATCGGCGACACCATGTAAATTTAGTGAATTTTTGTTTATTGGCCTAAAAATACGTTAACGTTGCACATTTTGGCTGAAGGATCTGCAAACTTGTGCACGTAGGGCTAAAATAGCATAAATTTTCACTTGTTACTTATACATAATTGCAGTCAGCCTTTCAATCTGGCCTTTCCAAACTGCCCGCGAAGTGCCTAGAGAGAACCGAACTGCTCCTGAATTGAAAACAATTATGCTGTTTTAGCCTCGCAGGACAAAAGTTTAGGATTCTTTAGTTCCATGCGGAATAATTGGCAAATTTTTTGCCTCGCAGAGAAAAAAGCTTATGTTCAGTCGTGCAGAAAAATACCTGGGGGACCCGAGGGGAAGCTAGCATACCTGGAAGAGGCCGAAACACCCGGGCGCGACATATTTGCCATTTTGTGACAGTTATAGTACTTTATGCACCCCGAGTTTCAGCTCCCTCACCCCCGAACTGGGGAACCCAACAATTCGTACCTCCATGTAAAGTTTTGGTAGTTTGAAACCAGTCATTTGCGTCGCAACTTTGTTCTACTTTATTTGGTTAACAGAGACAGTACAGTGAACATAGCATAATAATCTCACACGGCCCAAACCCATTTTACTTCGACAGTATTGTCGATCAAGGTGTAGGACATCATAATGGTTCTGGCACACTGTGCTGATTTATATGCAGAAAAATTAAGAAAATGATCCGTTACAGATCAAAATATTTCCACATATAATTTTCCCCGTGTTTCTCATAAAACGCAAAATTATATATATAGTGAAAATGTGTAATCGGCAAGCAATTAAAGCAAAAAATTTTGACCGGTGTTCAGTTGCCGGCAGCGTTTTCGCCTGAACAGGAAGACGACGTTAGCTAAAGCCGGATCGTCAATCACTCCCTGACAACTGCTTATAAAAAACCTTGCCGATGGAGCTAATTTTTTACAAAATTTTTGTTTCAATCACCGGTTAATGTTTCGTAGGATATAAAATTTGCTATGTGGGCTTACGCAGAGGCATTCAATTTTTATCGAGGGACTATAACCGGAATAGCAAATGCGAGATCGCGTGCACTCAACCAAAACATTCCAAAGATCAGACACCTATTTCAAGTAGACATTATTTGTGCTTCACCATGTTATATGTAGAAAATATACAACTGTAATTAAATCACCTAATTTTGCCAACATCCGATCGCATTCGTCAAGGATAAAGAATTTGACATGCGACAAATTTAGTTTTCCTGTTCTTGTGAGTCCCAATATTCGACCCGGCGTACCGACGACCAAATGTGGTGGACTGTTTTTTAACGTTTGTTCATCTTCTTTGATATCGCGACCCCCAAAAAATACACCAACCTAAATTTAGAAACAAAAACACTTGGAATTATTAAACTTTAACGTAGAGAAAATGCATATAAATAAGGTATGTATATGTGACCGCCAAAAAATACACCAACCTAAATTTAGAAACAAAAACACTTGGAATTATTAAACTTTAACGTAGAGTAAATGCATATAAATAAGGTACATAAACTTTCCCGATAAAGGCAATAAAACATGATATAATGCCCAATAAATTGAGCCAAATAAAAATTTATGGCACTTAAATTGACCACGTTCTACCTACCGATAACACGTTTTGACACTTCTATGCTTTTTGCCGATCAAAACAACTAAAATTATTAGAAGTATTACCAAAAGCACTACGTATATACAGCTTACGGTAAATTAACTTAACATTAATTTACGTCGTACATTTGTTGGACACAAAATGATCTAGATTAAGATTGCAAGATATAAGGCAGCGGTCCGACCAAAAATTCTGCTGCAAACAATAAACATTATAAACAATGCATAAATCCACACTTTTATATCTTTTAACCATTTGCAAAACCGCTCGTATTGTTTTAATTTATCGCTGTTGTTTACATTACCAACAACAATGCATAAATCCTTACTTTTACATCTTTTAGATACTTGCTAAACCGCTCGTATTCTTTGCTTATCTGGAATGCCAACTCCCGCGTGTGACACATGACCAAGCACGATACCTATAATAAACATATTATATAAAACATAAAAATGTTCCATTTTCGGTTAACAGGCCTAATGAAGCACATAATATCTACCAAAACAGTGTACGTTTGTCACAGTTAAATAGGTCTAATGCTGAGCTACAAACCGGAATATCGTGTTCGACTAAACCTGAACAAGAAGAGGCTCGTTAAGTTGCGACCTCATTTATCAATAACCGCAATTATTTCATCAATATGGCTGAAATTTTAGCAAATAAATAGACCGGTACTCAATTGTAGCTGAAATAAGGTAAGATATTATTAAATTAGTTGCGACGAACCAAAAACAAGACACCCGATTGAAAACAAATATACATTTAGTATTTGCAAATTTCATGAGAAAGAAGCTTGCCGTTTTCAAATTGCAACGATAATAAATCTTCGTATTTTAACCAAAAGCTACATATCATCGTGCAAATCTTTTCGCAAGGGTACAAACGTTTCTTTGCTCATATGTCGCGGCACAGACTATGCATTCATCGAAATATGAAACTTTGTTCACCACGACTTTTTTGTGGGACCGCTCCCTGGCTCACTGCGGGCCCGAAATATGGTTCGTCGACCCGTTGCCAGAAATAACAATTTTTCACATCTTGCGGTGTTATTGGCTGTTTTTACTTTACAATATATCTCGAGTCCAACTTGACTATATTGTATATACTGTTTCATTGGGTTTCATGGTTTTTACGGTCGACCACACTTATTTCCAAAATGTGCGCTTTCATTTGTCTGATTATGTACATAGCGCGAAGGGCATCAAGAATTATCCATATAGGTTCTCCGGTAGGCGGAATGCCATGGTTTGTTATCTAGAGACCAACAGACATATTTTGTGTGTTGTCAGTTGTTTTCGATGGGTTTAGGGTCGACGAGGTTTCAGGATTTTCAATAGGTTCAGGGTTCAAGAGGTTTTAGGGTGGTATACACATCACGCACAGCTTGTTACAGGTGATTAAACCAAATGATAACTTATGAATGAAACCACGCTTTCACCGCTGGGCTCTCCATTTGCTGAAAATTTTGCCAGCCCCCCCCTGGTTTCGAACCGGGGGGCGGGCGCCCGATTTTGTCAACAGAAAAACGGTTAAAAATCGTGTCAGAAACACTGCCAAAATGGTTTTGATGGAGAGAAAAAGTAATGTTGAAGCAAATCTTGATAAAATTTGAGAAATTTTTGGTTTCAGAACGGAATTTTACTACAAATTTTGATCAATTTTTTTGTACTTTGGACCGATTGGAAACAAAAAAATTTTCCAAGAGGCGATGAACCGGGCGAAGACCAAAATTTTGCCAGCGGGCACTTGTTCTAAACCAGGAGGCACCGAAAAATGCCAAGCCCCTCCCAATTTAGAGAGTCCAGCACCGTCGCAGGATTTTGGAATGGATCAAACTTTTAATGTTTTATAAAGTACTGACACTTTGATCTTTTAGGGGATAGCAGCAAACAAAATTCAACTGTTTGCACCACCACGTCGCATATCCTGGAGACGCACGGAACGATAATGCAGCGCAGATAATGATTTAAACTGAAAAATAGTGACACTGAAACTAGTAACTCGCAAAGCGAGGGGAAACGGAGTGAGTGTGCCTACTCTGCTAATCTAGCAAATCAGCGCTACCAATCATGATCGATATAACAAAAAAATTGCTTTATACACATTTTGAAATTTCCACTTTTTCAGGTATTTTTTAAACTTCGGCTCATAGCTCGAAAACGGAGGCTCTGATAAATAATGCATAACAGCAAAGTTGTAGCTCTCGATGAGAGGATTCTCCTAAAGCTTCTATCTCGAGATCTCGGTTGCGAAAGATTGATACCCGGATTACCAAATCTCAAAAAATGGCACCCCTGAAGGACTCATTTTGAGCAGAAAGATGTGGTCGGCGGGATTAGAGAAAGGGTATAAATAGACTGAATTTGTGATCAAATAAAAAAAAATTTGTGAAGATCGGTCGATCCAGAGACGAGTAATGATGTCCACATAAGGACAAAAAAGAAATTTTCTATGTTCGGTGCTAGCAAAGTTATCGGCGGAAAATACGCTTCAATACTTGTAAGTATTCCCGCTGCTGCCAAAGTCAATATACGCCCAGAAGGAGTGGGTTTACAAGATTTATTAGTCGACTCTATATGACTAAATAAATACCGTTAACTAAATATTACCTCAACTGCCCGCGTGAAAATGTCCGGCATAACGTTTAACAGTAACTTACTGGTCAGCGTAATAGACGTTTTATATTGCAACCAGCAATAGCGATTCAATATCCTCCTAAACGCCAGACAATATTAAGTACAATGTAAACTGTAAAACGTTTTTACTGCTGTTGAAAGAAACAGCCAGAGGTTGTTGCTGGGCTTGGTGTTAGTGTGTCATGAAAAGAAAAAGAACGTAAGTATAACCGCAAAATTATAACTTATTTAACTTCTTCTGAATTATGGGTTAAGGGGTCCGGTTGCATCTATAAGTAGTACTATTTTATAAATCGTAAACCTGGCTCACCTGCCCATCAACAATTTCCAACTGTTGTAATGTTGCAAGGACAAAAACAGCAGTCTTTCCCATACCCGACTTCGCCTGGCACACGACATCCATTCCCAAAATTGCCTGTGGAATGCATTCGTTCTGCACTGAAATGAATAATTACTAGTATCCATGCATTGAGTGCAAAATGTAAACGCTTCAAAATGAGAAAATGATAAATTAGCTGACTAAATTTCGTTCCATTTATATACGGCACTATTACACAGTAGAAGGAAATGGCAACTAGTAAGCATTGTTTGTTACTATGTCACTGCACTGCAAAGCATATTTAGCAATGTATTTTTTCACTCACCATAAGCTAAAACCAGGTTGGCGGTCGATCAAAAAATTATGACCCGAAAACCACAAAAAATGTATTTACGGGCCAGAAAAATACTCTAGGTGCAACGTTCAAAATACCACACATAACTCAATTTTCATAATAGACTTAATGCGCGAGGCTACAGCTATTTAACAAACGTCCCAAAAATACACCACGCACATTGGTGCTAGGTGCCTACGTGGAGATATATACCACAAAATGAGACAGATAAAGATACATATATATACTATCTATGTAATATAATTCTAATCTAGCCATAATGCACTCTCTTTGATACATCTCGTGGGAAACGTAAGCCATTTATTTTAAAGACAATTTCGTGATTGCGCTGCCGGGCAACCACGAAACTCAGCGAATCCATTTAGTAGGCAGAGTGACTCCCTCGTTTGCGAAGTTTGCAGTTTTTACGAACAAAACCGAAGTAGTATCAGAAAATGTTTGACTGTATACATACATAAGTAAACATCGCAAAAAAAGTGCCCGAGTGGGCGCCATAAAAATCCACGGCAAAAGCATCAGCACTGGTCCGCCATTTACACGAAGAAAACTGAGCCGACTCAACGGATCACCTATGTGACCCGGTCAAGGGTTCAGTATGTGAGACCGCTGATTCAGTAGACGAAAGAAAACTCTTCGGCATTGTCATGAACATAACAGAACAACGTCTTGTTTCTCTTGTTTGCTTGCTTAGAAACCCAGAGAAAACTCAAACGCTGTTTAACCAACCTCTAAATTTGCAATAACGCGTTAACAGAAAAGGCGGAAAGTGTGTAGAAGATTGTTCGGTTGCGTTTTGAAAACAGTCATTCCGTTTAGCTTGGAGACAGGGTTTAATGGCATGAACATCAGTGTGTGTTCCTTTCGACATATGCTAGTGCTTCCTAACTACTTGCAATTTGCACACAAACGACTTACAACCATGACAAAACGACATCACGAAACCAAATGGCTTATATGCAACTATGCCGTAGTGTTTATACATCAAACAGTGTACAAGCAATTTCAATAGGCCAAAGGACGAGCAGGCCGACCAGTGGTAATCTAAGATACATCCTGTTCAAAGATTTGTAACACATGAATTAAAATTCCAATTCAAAATCATCCTTAATTTTCAGAATCTTGTGGGGAATTCAGAGTATCCTAGGGTCATTTGAGCAATACAGGGGCGTTCAAGTTTCTCAGGGCTGCAGCAACTCTGCATTTTATAATACTGTTTGTTAAAATTATAATATTGTTTTGCAACTGATCACAGTATATATGTATATGCTGTGTGGACGTATGTAAACGCATGTTTGAAAAACTGGAGAAAAAATGACTATATCTTCATAAAGACCATAAAAACTATATAAAATGCTACGGATATCTATAAAATTTGCAAAATTATATACTTATACTTATATATATAATTGAATTTGTTTAAACATATATTTAATTAAAATTAAATTTAATTATATATATTTGCGCAGCTATAGATGAGATGTAGGAAGTTTTGTCCACACAATGTTATATATATGCACTAGAGTTGTATACACCTAAACTTAGAATCAAAACGGGGTACTCTTTTTACTGTCCAACATTGCAGCATGCTTACAAGCAGTAATTAGTATCTTGGCGGTGCTACAAATCTGCTCGTAGTTCCACCGATTATAGACAATACCAAAAATGTGCTCTTGACGCGAAGAAGTCGTCTGAATATATACGTCAACAAAGCAACATTCATGCCATTATATTTTGCCCTAGTTCGTTCGCGTCTCGAGTATGCCAGTTGTGCCTGGTGTCCACATTATCGACGAGATATCAAGCTCATCGAAGATGTGCAACGTCGTGCTACGAAAATGATACCAGATATACATCATCTCAGTTACGAAGAACGACTTGATGCACTGCGTTTACAGACACTCGAAACGCGTCGACTACGAGCTGATATGATTGCAATATACAAGATGGCTCATGGAATGGTCGACCTACCCTTGTCTCACTTCTTTGAGATCGTTACCAGCGAACGAACCCGTCAAACTCATCCCTACAAATTACGCGCTAAAATTACCCCACGACTTGACTGTGCTCGCTATAGCTTTGCTTATCGAACTGTGTCTTTTTGGAACAGTCTCCCGTGTCATGTGGTTTCAGCCACTTCAATTCATAGCTTCAAATGTTTGTTGCACTCGTCGGGATGGCTGCCACCGACGTGACGGTGTGTCTGGCTGCTGCTGTCGGTGTTGCTTTTTTCAGGCACCACATAATGCTTTGCTCCAATTTGCTAATCATTCACATTTTTGATATGTTTGCAGAAAGATCGGCTTTGCTCTTTCTCATCTCATCTCACCAATATTCACCAGTATATGCATACCGAGGAAGAGCATATCTGGTGAGTTATCTGGTGAGTTAATATATGAACAAATAAAAAACGAAAGTTCTCAAAACGAACGACATATGAAAATTTTACAAATATGTCCGATCAAAGTCTTTGTCATCCGATATTATCCCACCACTGAACGCTAAACATGGAAATCTTCTTCGCGATGATGAGAAATGTGGTGCCTTTCAGGATCATTTCCTTTCGGTTTTTAGTAGGGATAACGGCACACTCCCTGTTTTTGATAGGCAAAGTTTAGAAGAAATACGTGACGTTAATTTCACAGTTAACAACGTATATAACATCTTGCGGAAATTAACGAAAAAGACTTCATTTGGTCCTGATGAAATAGCAAGCGTTGTTGTCAGATACACCGCTAGACCTGTATCGTATCCACTGTATACTATATACAAAAAGACTTTACGAGATGGCGTTGTACCATCACAATGGCAGCAGACCCGAGTTGTTCCTGTATTCAAACGCAAAGGCAACAGTTCTGACCCAGTAACTATCGTCCTATAAACCTAACGTCAGTAGCGTGCAAAGTTCTTGAGCGTATAATAAAAGATAAACTATTAAGTTTTCTAATAGAACATAGATTACTATATACGCAGTGAACATCACGGATTTCTGCCTAGGCGCTCAACGGTAAGCAACGTTCTCTCTAGTAGTGCCTCCTGGTACAAAACCAGGTCTGAACACAAATCCATTCATTGCTGCTATATTGATTTTGCTAAGGCGTTTGACTCCGTGAGTCATGAAAAACTGATGTACAAAATAGGTAAATATGGCATTTAAGGCAAATTAGACGATTGGATAAAGATTTTGTGACTAATCGTTAACAAATAGTTACTTTAGATCGGTCTTCATCCTATGAGGATAACGTCGTTAGTGGTGTTCCTCAGGGTTCAGTCTTCGGTCCACTACTTTTTCTTCTGTATATAAACTAGTTACCTGACTGTGTTAATTACTGCAAAGTCTCCATATATGCAGACGATGCGAAAATATTTTCTGTGGCTTACTCCTCTCAATCCAAATCAGATTTATTACAGCTTGATCTTAATAATGTATATAATTGGGCTGAGAATTGGTAGTTATCTATAGCCATGTCCAAGTGTAAAGTTATGATTTTTGGTCACTCACCTAATAAGTATCCACTGTAAACATTCGGAAATAACGCCAGGCTTGAGGTGGTGGTTGAAATAAACGACTTAGGAATCATTATAAATCAAAAATTGTCAAAACATTGTGGTTCAGTTGCAAAAGGGGTCATTTTGCCGTGTCTAATATTTTCGTACGTTCAAATATCGTGAGCGAGACTTTCTTTTGAACATATATGTATAAATGTTTTGTTCGCCCTATGTTGGAATATGGCTCACCAATGTGGTCGCCAAATCTGCTCCGAGATATAGATGTAATTGAAGCTGTCCAGAAAAATTTACTAAACGTATACCAGGTCTTTCAAGCTTGTCGTATCCTGAATGACTAAGTGTTGTTGAATTTAGAGAGTCTAGAATACAGGCGGGTTTTATTTGATTTTACAACTGGTTACAAAATTTTACACTCTCTTGCAGAAGTCCCCTTAGAAAACCTTTTCTCCGATCTCACAGCTCTAAAGTTGCTGCTCCTTTTACAGCTATTCAGGCTGTAAAGAACAGCTTTGCATACAGTTTCCAGATATGTGGAACTCTCTCCCTGAGGCTTTTGTAAATCAAGAGTCATTAGTGTCATTTAACAGCCACCTAAAGGAACATGACTTGTCATGCTATCTCAGGGGTCGATATCTTAGCTGACCACCTTTGGTCCTCTATCGACCTGTTGATTTAGATCCTAGTTTCTTATGGCAATCAGTACTATATTATATTCGGCAACAACTAATCTAATAAACATTTCCTATTTTCAGCAAACTCGGGGCATTAAGGTCGTTTATTTTGTTTTGTTGTGTACTAACGCTTTGCACTTACTGAAACCTTGATGTTCTTTGCACAAATGATTAGTTGTTTCTAAAAACAGTAGTATTGTTATTTTTGTTTGTTCTTTCACAATAAACCACTACTACTACTATTTAACATATAGCAACATAATTGAATAAAATTTAATTAAAATTAGTTTAATAACATATATATTGGACATGAATCACATATATATCATTACCAACTAACCTTCGGACGGATGTTCAAATCCACAGTCAATTATTGCACGAAGCAATTCCGGTTTTAGTAAAAAATCCCGAAAACCAGAGCTATGGATCGATACATAAGATCCTTTAACACTTTTCTTTGCGTCGGCTGGGACATTATTCACATGGTTATCCTGAAACAATTTTATATTTTTCTACATTACATGGTTATCCTGAAACAATTTTATATTTTTCTAAATTACATACATGCAAGGGCTCTACTATTTCTTTCTGGATCCTGCCACCTGGGGCAGGTATTTAGATATATATTTTGACTAGATGTTTAGCAGGGAATAATCGGAACCGAAACCAGCAACTGGAACCGTCCATTTAAACCGGATCCGGAACCTGGTCTTCGAAATTGATATATTAAAACAGATGACGGAAGAAATGAAGGTATAGTGAATTTGAAATGCATCATATATAACTTTTACATTAAACTTAATGTATTGCTATGGCATTATTGCCTTTCTGAAACCGTAAAGAGACTGAGGAAGCTAATAATGTTTATTTAACGATCAATATGTCGGTTTTTGGACACAGAGCAAAAAATGAATTCCACTATACACCCTTGCGTAAACTGCGTCAAACCAAATGTGCTTACAACGCATGGAGCGTAGAATAAACATTTTCGCTCTGTCTCCAGTCGCATCTTTTTTACTACACATGCGTTTGTTACATATTGTTCTGTAGGAAACTTGAAATTATTGGTTTATATATATGGTTCTCAGAGAAAATAACAGAAGGTAATTTTCTGATCAGTGGTCAGAGACACAGTTTAGGCTAGCGTTGGCCAAACAGTGGCCGCCAGTTAGATGATAAAATAATGATAACTTTCTAATCAGAATGCTATAAATGAGACAAACTATGATGCTGCTTGCACAGTTTCAATAAATAGAATTCATGGCCAAGAAAGTTTCTGGCTGAGTTGCAGATAACGTTACTTTACTTCAATTTAGAGTGATTTACAAAGTTGACAACGCAGTGGCTGGCGATTGACGCAAAACATACCAGCTTCCACAAACTGAAGAAAATTTTACTGTGTTAGCGCCCGTATATACTCCTTGCTACAAAATGTAATATAATGATTTGTATATAAGCATTGACCAAGCTATGACGATATTTGTGCCAGCCAATTTTTCAGTATATTCCCAAGGTTTGCTTAGTTATTGTAAATTGTTTTGAATTTTTCTTCATTATTATTACCATTTTCCCTAGTTTGCTTCATAGCTTTTTAATTTTGCACAAATTTTCGGAAATAGCGCACCGTCGGGTAAGGTGGTGGTGCGGAAATTCAAGAAGATTTCGAAGGGGCAACAACCTATGATCATTATATGTTATCATGTGTATAAAAACGAGTGAATAACTGGCATTCCGGCTAATTTTTGTTGGATTTGAAAGAACCGTTTCACGTTAATAAAGCGCATATGAAGCAATATACGCTAACATTTAAAATCTATCAAAGATGACTCAAAAGACCACAACCAATGACCAAAGCTTACCTACGGTTTCAAAATTAAGGTTTGACAACATAAACGACTTTAATAGAATTTCTGAATACATTAGAGGTCCTGCGCACCTTATATTAAAACTTTATGTATTATGGACGACTCACTTGAAATTAGATAAGCAAATTTCCTAAATCAGCCACCCACAATAAATTAAATTTGCGAACGTATATAAAACATCAACGCGCGTTTGAAAATTTACAACTCTCTATATTAAATATATATACTTACTGTCCTTGCTGGCCCTGTAGACTCTTCCTGTTCCTCCTCATAATCAAGAAGTTCATCTTCGTTTAAATTTGCCATAATGTAATGAGATGCTAAAATTGAGTGATCTAATACGAATTCGCTCTAAAAACCTGAAAAAGCAGCAACTGAATATTTCAAACATGGCTAAATACTGCATGGGAGTTGCTATACACAGCTGAGTTATTGACCGAAAATATGTTGTCCAATTATTCTGCTTTATGCACACAACACAAAAAATGTACAAGGTTCTGCCATGTTCGAATAGTTGAAAAGTTTCGATCGTTTTACATGTTAGCTTGACTGTGCGCGATTCTCGTTCGTATATCGAGTTACAGATATATAACTGTAATCGTCTGGACGCCGAGATCGTAGAGGCTCGGAATATACACATTTCGACCCCATCATTCTGCATCGTTACCACGCCTGTGAAACATCCGCTGATGCTGGTTTTCTCGCTTTGCAGGATGAACGATCAAAGAATTCCGCACAAGCCGAACGTCGGTTTGGCACTACCAGGTTTTAACCCATGCATTGAGGTTATTTGATATTAATATATTGAATATATAGATGTTTGTACAATAATTGCGAAATAGTCAACAATCGCTTGGCATCTGTTGGCGATATGCTGACGAAATGTCTGCTGTTCCAATGAGATATAGATATAGATACGCAACTAATCTGTGGAAAATGCAAGCTTCCCGGTCATCGTACCGGCACGAAGGTAAGCAGTGCCACTGTCATGGATGTGTCACGGCCTGATTCTAGTGTCCGTTGGTTTTGTCCATCATGCCTTGAAAATATCGATGAAGGATTGGCCAAACTCCACTCTTTCGAGGAACGGCTAGGTACTCAAATTTGAGGAAACCCAACAACGTCTAGACAGCATCGTCACCCAGCTGGTGGCTAAACTAGACGGGATTGTTCTGGGAGGCCCCCTTCCGCCCCGTCTCCCACTCAGGGCCGAGCCGACCGTGACAGCAATGTATTAAAGTATGTTAATGAGCAAGGTGGTGTTATCAGCAGCTATTTTAAGATTGCGGCACAGGTAATGAATGAGATGGATGACCGCATTAGGCGTAAGTGTAATATAACTGTAGCCGCCTTTAAGGAATTAGCCAGCATTGTACTGGCTGAGCGGAAGGCTTTTGATTTTAGCAAGCAATCCTCGGCTGCTAAAAATTGTGTTCAATAATGAATCGGATCGCAACATCGCGGTTTCTGGTGCCATGGCGTTGCTTAATTTGCCTTCGTCGGATTTTAGTAAGTACTATAACAACCCTGACCGTACAATAGGCGAGGTGCATGCATTTCAAGTAGCCCGTGAAAAGCGCAAGGCGGCTCGCAATCGTGGTAATACTGGCAGAGCTCAGTCGGGGGACCGGCCATCCCAAACTTTGCGATCCCGCAGGGACAGTCAGCTTGAATCTTAATTATATAGCTCGTGCATATGAAGCTGTTGTAACACTATAAACTGTACAAGATGATTTCTTTGTAATTTTGTTTATCTTTATTAGTGTAATATTGCTAATGTATCTAACTGCTATAAGTCTGGATTTGCTATTGATTCTGTGAACCCTTTATATAAATCTTGCATATAAATGTGTACTTATTAATGCTAGTTCAGCAATTAACAAACCATGTGAGCTTCAACTTTTTGTAGCACATAATGATTTTGATATTATTTGTATAACTGAGTCACGGGCTTCCGATATGATTGATGACAATGAATTGGAAATTGATGGATATTATTTCGATGTGATAGAGTGGAGAGACGGGGTGGGAGGCCTCATCCTAATCCGTTGCAGCATAGTCGTCCGATCGCTTTCAAGTATCGTTAGTAATTTTGAGGATGTGGTTTGCTGTGAAATAAGCTGTTCACCTAACTTTCGTATTCTACTGGCTTGTACGTATAGATCACCAACCTCATCGACATAAAATAACGTTCGCCTGAGGGAGTGCGTACAGGGGATATCGGAGGCTGATGGCTACTGGCTGCGGTGTATCTGTGGAAACTTTAATTTTCCGGCGATTGACTGGTATGGATTGTATATTTTGGGCCTTGCTTACTCAATTTGTGTGTGAAGCGACTCGTGGCCAGACCACTCTTGACTTAGTATTCTGTGACGTTGATACCGGCATTTCTGGCGTAGAAATTGTAAATCCATTCAAATCACCAGATCATCACTGCGTTGAATTCCGTGTTGCAAATAGAGCTTCATCATGCGCTGCAAATATCCAGCCCAAGTGACGTCGCGATTGGTGCTCACCTTGATGTCGTATTAGGCTATCTCTGTCACGCGTGGACTGGGATGGAACTTTCGATTTAGATGACGTCTCGTCAATTTGGGCTCGGGTCTGTGATGTGTTCCAGCGTGTCATCGATAAGTACGTACCATTCAAGTCCGGTCTCTAGCTCCGTAAACCTATTTGGGATGATGGTCTTTGTTGGTAGGTTTGGTCCACAAGCATAATGCTTTCCGTCGCTATAAGAGGACCAACACTACAACAGCGTGGCAAGATTATTTGCGGAAGCAACGGCTAGCCGACTACCACTCAGATGAATCAGTGCGTAACTTTGAAACTAAGCTGGCTGCCAATATAGATGCAGACCGTTAATTATTAATTACGCGCTAAAGCGCGGAAAGGTCCAACCAAAGGTAGGCCTAATGGAGCGTGACGATGGAACTATAGCCGTATCCTCGACTGAAGATTGTAATATTTTCAGCAGTTACTTTGTCTCTGTGTTTAATGAGCAGCACATTGTATGTAGCCCCTAGGATGCTTCATCGCACCGGGAGGCGGATAAATGGTATGCCGGTAACTGTTGATGATGTGAAATTGGTACTGAACAAGATAAATCCTGCTGCTGCGCCTGGAGTTGACGAGATTCCTAATGTGTTCTTAACCAACAACTAGGCTTTTCAATACCTATGTCCCTCCGTATCGGCTCGTTTGCAACCCAGTGACGCGATGCCAAGGTTGAGCCCATCTATAAAGGCAAGGGTGAGCGATCAATCTGTGGCAATGACAGGCCCATCAGCCTAACATCGTCAGTTAGTAAAATCTTTGAGACAATTAGAGATCAACTGGTGCAGTATTTGTCGGACGGCGGCTTAGTCCATTGTGCGGCAGTAGCAGAAGAGGCACGCAATGTAATATTTTTACTAAAGAGAACTATCCAGCATTGCTCAAGATTTGTTTGGCTTCAGCTTTATCGATCACTAATACGCCCGCATGTAGAATACGCAATGAACGTATGGTTTCCGCACTATGAGCGTGACCATAGAAAAGGTTAGAGTTGCAAAAGTTAAAAATTAATACCCGGACCCGGACCCGGAATTTTTGGAAAGAAATACCCGGACCCGGACCCGGAATTTTTGGAAAGAAATACCCGGACCCGGAATTTGTTGGAGGCAAATACCCGGACCCGGAATTTTGAAACAAAAATACCCGGAATACCCAGAAGTTGACGAGAGAATAAAAATTGTAAGGGGGTAAAATAGCCAGGGCCATAATGTCGAAACAATGGAGAAGATGCGCACCTACTAGAGGCGAGAATACTGAAATTCCAAGGCTCGCTTCTAAAATAGAAATATACTCGCTTGTTTACATATCTTTGCAAGGCGTTAACAACGTACGAACTGTCACAAGGTTTTTCAGTCTCGGTTTCTAAACCATGCGTTGTTACTCTCGTGCTATACGTCGTATATATAGTACTTAGGTACAAAACATTCGGAGTCGATTGCCAGCCCTAACCACCTTATTTTTGACCTTAGCTTTTTGCACAAAAGAACGCAATTATTGCTACACGCTAACGAACGCGATCAGGTATAAACGCAATATCAAGAAACGAATGCTGTTTCATTTCAACGCTTTACATGATCCAACGCCCTTGCTCAATGCGTATATATGGCAACAGCAACACTGTTGAACTTTGGTCCGGGTATTTTTACAATTCCCGGACCCGGACCCGGAATTTTCTTTGGAAGAATACCCGGACCCGGAATTTGTTGGAGGTAAATACCCGGACCCGGACCCGGATTTTTCTTCGAAAAATACCCGGAATACCCGGACCCGGCTGCAACTCTAGAAAAGGTCCAGCGTCACGCGACGAAGCTTATCCCTACTATTCGACACGGCCTTACCATGAGCGTCTGGAGTTCCTTAGTATACAAACACTGGCTGTTCGTAGTTCTAGGAATGATTTGATTCTGCTCTACAAAATGACACACGGTGGTGAACATATTGGTATTGAAACGGCGTCTACACATCACGGTGTCGTTACCAAAACTTTAGTCCGCCTCATATCTCTTGTATGGATAATCTCCAACTCACACCTCCGTTCATATAAGGTGTCGTGTGTCAAGATAACTCATCAGCCTCAACGAAGTTCTTCAAACCTGACGCCATGCGTTCAGGTATGACATTTTCGGAGGGGGTAGGGTTCTACTCAACTATCACATATTGTAAAAATAACACATCATAATTATGTATGTGTAAAATCTTCCGGACATATGATTGAAATTGCAAACAAAAGTTAGGGTAGCTGTCATATTTTGTTATTTGAATGGGGGTAGGGGTGGACTGGGGAATTTTTATGACGGCTATCGGATATTAAGTTGGTATTCTGCTCGGTTGGCTCTGCTTTATTTCTACTTGCATTAATGTTAAGGTTTAGTTATCGCTAATTCTATTAACACACTTGTGAGGTTGATGCAATCGCCCAGATGGCTGACAACAGCACGATTAACTGAATACCTGAATCTAAGTCTTTAGATGTACACTAACACAGCTCTTATTTTTAATCGGCAGCCCCCGGATGGCTGACAGCCGCATTAACTTCAGTGATAACGATAAGAGTCAGGTTAGATGATACTTTATTACAGCTCTTGTGGGTTGATGCTATAGCCCTCGGATGGCTGACAACTGCATGATTATTTAATTACCTGGGCATAGTTCCTTAGAATTACGCTAATACTGCCGTTATAGTAATGTACCCGCCCCGAATGACTGACGAACTACGCTATCATAAAAAAAAACTGTCTAGTAGTAGCAAACTACATTCCATTTATTCTCTCAATTTGCTCCAGCCCCCGGATGTCTGGCCGAAGTTGGTAATTGGGAATAAGGGTAGCTCGATGGGATAACCGAATATTCGCCCCTAACTCACCCAGGGTTATTCGTACCTGATCCGCCATCGCCCGCATCACTAGATTTTCGTGTTGTATGCAAGGTGCCCGCGGGTGTAATGGTAAAAAATCCCAGGTTTTCCCAGGTTATTTTGGTAAAAATCCCAGGTTTTTGTTGCAGGGATTCCAGCTTTTTCTACTAGAGTACATTCTCCCCTTTCCGCGGGTAAGCTGCTACTGAGGGGGACTCGCCGATAGATGACGCTGCGGGGGAATCGGTGGTAGATGACGCTGAAGAAGTAGCATCGCTGGTGCTCCGGCAGGAGCGGCGGAATAGACTAGCGACGGTCGGCTGCTTTTTCATCAATTGTTCACATGCTACATGTCCCTTGTACTTTCGATGGCTATTGATTGCCTGCACACCCATATTACTGAGACTGAACACCTTCGGGCAAATAGAGCATCCAGCTTTATTTGGGTCACCGACTACTGCGTGCAGCCAGGGATGGAAATCGGAAAAACGTTGGGGATCGAGCCATGATTGCTGAAATTTAGTTGGTGGAGCTGTCTTTGCCTCAATGCGCTCAATGCCAGCCATTTGTAGAAGAGTACGGATCAGCGAGACTGGCATGGGCTGATCACAATCCAAAAACACGAGCAAAGAGTGACGGACGGCATAAGACATCTGAAACAAAATCAAAAATTTCCGGCTTTGCGAATTCTTAGTTTGGGAGAAATGATATATCTGAATTCGCACGGTAATCTCGGAAAAAATCCCAGGTTTTTTCTCAGAAAATCCCAGGTTTTTGCCTTTTTTCACTACGGGCCTCGAACTCCCAGGTTTTCCCAGGTTTGTCGTCGAATCCCAGGTTTTCCCAGGTAGCGGGCACCCAGTGTATGTTGTTGCAATCGTTCGAGCGAATGGCAAGCCGATACAAATCGGCTGCGCAGAATTTCTTGGAGTTACTTGTGGCGATAATCTGGAAAAACACCGAAAAACACGCGGCAGCAGGGATTTCTAGAGATCAGCGAGTGTGTGAAGGGAGTGCAACAACTGTTTAAACTTATTGTGCGACGATGCAAAGACGATGTGGGCTGGTAGATTGTTCCAAATTCCGATGAAACGATACGAGAAACAAAAGCTAGCACAGTTTTGATGAGGGCAAAAACGCGGGTTGAGCTTTAAGAAGTGTCCTCGAAGATTATTTTCATTAAGAATGAAGAAGCGGGTGAGGGGTAGGTCTACTATATTGTGAGTCATTTTATAAACCATAATCACATCGTTTCGCAGGCGGCGAGTTTCTAAAGTTTGCCACTGTAACGCCCTAAGTCTCTACTCATATGTCATACTATCAAGTCCGGCCACCAATTTTGTAGCTATACGTTGCATATCTTCGAGCAGTTTTATATCACGACGATAATGGGGAGACCAACATGTCGAAGCATACTCTAATCGAGGTCTGATTAACGCTTTATAGATTTGAAGAAAGTTTTTACGTGATCGGCAGGCGAAATTTCGTCTAAAGGCTTGCAAAACCTTGTTATTTTTAGCAACAATGTCACTGCAATGTCTCGATGGCTTGAGGTCATCAGTCATCCAAATGCCAAGATCATATACAGAAGTACGGTTTGCAATAGCAATATTATTGAAATAATATGTTTTCCGAGGGTTCGATTTACCAAAATGAATACAAAAGCATTTTGTCGGGTTGAAGTTTACTAATGAGTCTATCGACCACGCTGCAACACCAGCGATATTATTTTCCAAGTCTTCAACATCATAGCTGAAGGTAGCACGTTTTATGCGTCACCATAATTCAGTATCATCGGCAAATTTAAATATTTTTGATGATATATACTCGTCGATATCATTTATGTAATATAAGAATAGGGTAGGTCCTAATACCGACCCTTGCGGTACGCCACTCGGTACATTGATGGTTTTGCTATGTATATATACCATTTACAAGCACTGACTGTGTTCGACCAATCAAACACGCAGATATCCAAGAAAGTAGTGGATTTCTTACACTGTACATTTTAATTTTTTGTAATAGTCTACGATGAGACACCCTATCGAATGCCTTCTGCAGATCTAAATAAATAACATCTACGGCATCACCACTGTTTACAACTTGTACTAACCAGTGTAATCTAGTAATTGTAGTTCTGTTGACCTTTTCCGCAAAAATCCAAATTGCGATATATTAAAAATTTTATTGTTCAAACCATAGTTTAGTAGTTAACAGCAACAAGCTTTTCCATAACTTTGCTAATGCTGGACGTAAGACTGATAGGTCTGTAGTTTTCGACGACATATCGCGAGCCTTTACCTTTGTAGATTGCCGATACAGATGCTTTCCTCCAGTCTTTTGGTATAGTTGGTGATTGCATACTTTCAGTGAACAGTAGTCAACATTGGAGACAGTAATTGTTCACATTGTTTCAGAATATTGTTTGTTATTTTGTCTGGTCCTGTTATTACTAACTTCACTTCCTCGGCAGAGAAATCAATTGTGTTTATTGATGCATCGGTTCGACAAGGAAAATTTGGCAGTGGTTCATCCGGCTCAGTTTGGTATACTGAACCAAAATATTTGCATAACATCTCAGCAATTTCATTGTCACTAGAAGTATACTGACCAGATAGCAAACGAAAAGGTCCTATAGATTTCGTGCCTTTACCACAGCAACGTCTACGAACATATGACCAGAAAGATTTTGTATTAGTGTTTATGTTATTTGATGGCTTTTTTCAAACTGCTGTCTCGCCCGGAAAGTTTCTTGCTGTAAAAAATCAGATACAGCTCGGTATCTCGCCAGGTTATGAGCAGTTTTATCGCGTTGATAACGCCTAAGCGCAGTAGAATGAGCGGCAATAGCGGCACAACATGTTTCATCGGCCCATGGTGGTTTTCGTCGTTTACTACTTGCAGAAACTAATGGGACACATTCTTGAATAACAGCATTTATATGGTACACAATATTGGTCCACGTATTTTCTACAGAAGTATATAAGTGAGATTGTATGTAGTCCAATGCGTAAACGTTCCTGAAAATGTGCCAGTTTGGTTTTGAGTAACAACGAAGGGTTTGGTAAGGCAATGTCACAACTCGATAAAAATACTGAATCGAACACCGAAGTGATCACTATTTCCAATGCCAGCAATAACGGATACCTTGTCAACTAAACGACCATTGTCTGTTAGCACTAAATCGAAGATATTTCCATGGCGAGTAGGTTCAGTAACCAAGTGATGCAGACCGGCAAACAAAACACTGTTCATAAAGTCATCACACCTTGCAGGCCACACATACTCGGCCCAATCGATCTGGCGCATGTTTAAGTCTCCGACTAAAATGAGCGAGTCGAAGTTTACCATTTTTAAGTTTTTAATATCATACAGTGCAGCATTTTCGTCGCATGAATTTGTATCAGCGCAATAAGCGCAAACAAGCAAAGCAGTTTCGGACTGAATCCCAGATAGACAGCACATTATGATGTCATCATAATTGGAGACATAAGTCACTGGCGCTGCATTTAGATGATCTGCTACATAAACAGCCACACCGCCTCCACGCTTACTTACTCGGTCAGAACGAATTAAAGTATAGTTATCTAGCTTAAGCTCATTTTCAACTATATATACCATATATATTTTCAACTATATATAACAAGTTTCACACAAGAAGACGATCTCTGGCCATCCCTCCTGTTCAAAAGTCAATTTTAAAGGTTCGAACTTATTCATGATGCTACGGCAATTATATAAAACAGCATTTATGATATCTGAGCGATAACAACTTTTTTGTACGTTGTTTAAAACATTACAAAAAATGTCAGCAGGACTTGAAAATATCTTGTGAATATGAATGGAGTCATGAGTATTTTCAATAGAATTAAAATTAATATTAACGTTATCATTATAATTAACAAAAATAGAATCATAAACATTAGTAATATTAGTGTGATGTGCATTAATGAAAACGAAATTACATAGTGTCGAAGTTGTTAGAAATATTAAGTTTTTCACTTAAAAACGTTACGTGCTCCCGTCCCCCGAAGGGCCATTTGGATTTTCGGGAACAAATTTGGAGCAGCACTAGTATGCTTTTCAACAATTTTGCCTCGTTTGATTTTGACGTTCTCACCTTTCTTTTTACGTTCCTTAAGTTCGACCACTAATCTGTCTTTTTCCTTTTGCTGTGCCAAAGTTAGATCTGGACTAATGTAACATCCTTCAAACATAGTGCCTTTTATACCCTTGCTTTTGCTGAGTACAATATTTCGAGCTACTTCATTTTCCACACTGACGGGTTGAGCTTTATATATTTGGTTTGGTTTTACCAATCCGCATGGTTTTGCTGATATTGATGTCACTAGGAACGCCTATTGCAGAAAACAATATGTTATCCTTTATTTTATCATGATCATCGTTTCGTTCATCAGAATTTTGTTGGAGACCAAAAACAACAACGTTTTTGCTGCGTCGACTTATATCCATGATTTCGTTTACCGCTTCTTTTATGATTTCGTCAGAGTTCTTATTAACCATTTCATTCACAGTTTCAAATTTCTTCACCCTTTCATCAATATCGTTCATTTTAACATTTAGATTTGAAATGCTCGTAAATAAATTTGCAACAACTTCGCGACAAAATTCGCAAAACCAAAACACTGACCTCTGCGTATTGGATAATTCTTTGAACACCGCCAGTGTCAGATCCGTACATTCACATTATGAGGTTGTTTACAACAACTGCACGAGATCATTGTATCATTTAAAGCCGTATTTATTGGACGAGCACACGAGCGGCAGTTTGGCATAGGGTTGGAGCTGCCGGAGTTCGATGACCGCATAGAACGAGCTGTGGATTTTACATTTGCGTTCGATGTCATTTTATAATTAATTAGTTAATTTATTAATTTTACTCCGATACAGTACAAATAATGCAACCTGAATCTCAGGCAATTCCCCAAATCTAACTCCACGGGACAACTCACTCGACACAGGGCCAATGTTTTGAACTATTACTAATACTAGTTAATACACGGTTACATCTAAGCCGCATCGAACAGCCAGTGTCAAAAATCATTTTAAAGATCCAAGTATTCCTTCCCCAAATATATTAAGAACTTTCCAGGCACAAGTGCCTCTGTACCTTAGTCAATAATGACATGCTAAAACCACAAAACAGCAATCTCCACAACCGCTAACTTATAAAATTTCGTGAACGTTATGGCCAAACTAAAGCGTTGTTACTCTTGCATATTGATCTAGGGATCCAATAGTACAAAGCTGTGGGTTCAGCTAGCACACAGCTTTTAACTGGTTATCACAAACTTATGTTACGAATGACGTATTACTGCGCTCTACATCAAAAAATTGTTTCCTTGACAAAAGAATAAATTGCGAATTTTTTTAACATTGGTAAAAAATTTCTTACTACTATATTTTGGAAAATAAAAAAATTTAAATATAACGCTTGGTGTGAATCGCAGAGGTGAAAATTTTGACTCCTAGCTGGGTTCCAGATCCGAGACAGAGCCTAAAAATGTGTTCGTCATTGTCGAGTCAAATGTATTTGGAAATCCTGTGGTCAGATTTTAAAAGCTCTTTTCTAAAACAACAAACTTGTAACTGCTAATGTAGAGTACAATAGTCAATCAACATGCTGTGTGAGTCCATAAGAGTATATATAGAAGAGCCGTATTTGTGAGCTATCTGGGATGTGGAAATCACCCATAATAAGTAGATCGGGTGTGTTGATCGTCAGTAGACACAATATATAGTTGGGCAGTCAGCGTAAAAAGCGCGAAGTGAAAACTGGGGCGGGCGGTAAAGGACAGGTAGGGTGACGGAGCGATCATCCATGTTAGTGGTTCCACACATGAATCAAAACTGTCACAAGCGTATGCCGATACATCCTTATGGGGCCTGTAATTTAGTGAAGTTCTGTATATGACTGCAAGGCCCACCATTTGCAAAGCTTGAAAAAATGTGGGAGTACATTCGCGCAGACCAAGAAAGTCCTAGTTGGGCATTCATATCTTCGTGAGCACAAACAAGTCAAGAACGGGGCCAACGACCGTTTGGCGAATGAGCGTTGACTTTCGAGACAGCGATCGAGTGTTTAATAGGCCGAATTTTGCAGCTTTGTAATTAGCTGCACCCATTACGGTATCCAGAATTTAGTCAATAATCGGTGTTACTTGTAGCAGCTGAAGTGTTCGACTTTGCGAGACGTAGAATTATTGGTGGCCTGTCGATATGCTTTTTGAAGCAGACACGGCGGGTTTCGCAATGGCAGGGTCGCTGTCACTGCCTTCCGTAGTTCGAACTGACGACGGAAAAGAGTTGGGCAATAGACGAAAAATATTGCTGCGGGGGTCGTTGCCGATGTCGCAGCTGTTTACCTACCGTTTCGGAGATGGTGTTGTTGCCAGCGGCAACGTTGTTGGCAGATGACGTACCTTCATTTACTGCGGACCGTAAGGGTTGGAGATTCAGGCGCGATCGAGCTGCATCGTCCAGAATGAAGCGGCGAAATTCGACATCAGCGGGCCAAAAGGACGGGTCCGTCATTGATGGCAGGAATGTGCGAATGATGACTACATGGAAAGCGGTATTTGAAGCTTGGATTTTCATTTTGAAAACGTGCAGCGGCGTAACTCCTTTTACCTGCATTATTCGGTGGACACCTAGCTCATCGAATCCGACCCGAAAGCGACGAACGAGTCCGCTTTTGTCTGGTCTTTGACAGATTCGCCGAGCGAGTTTCATTGTGCGGGACGTCGGACTGCCTGCGTCGACTTCGACGATGCAACATTGTGATAAAGTCGTTATCATCATGCTCGCCTTCGGTCGCGGTAGGAATGAGAAATAGCGTATGGTTCGCACTGTTGTTGTTGGCGTGTCATCGTTCGTACATCGTTCTCTTCGCGTCGTTTCGATGGTTGCTTCGGCTAATGAAATAGGATGCTGCGAAGTTGACTACTGAGTGGCTTTGTGAATGTCGCATGCTGATTGAGCACATCCGACAACACAACGACGACTTTCATTGAGTCGGTGTCGGTGCAGGCGGCGGAAAAATTGGACAGGTGCCCTCGCGGAAGATCCAACTCGTTGTCTGATGGCGTCATTTCAATATGGAATATGTACGTTGCAGGGCTCGACTCAGTACTGATTATATAAACAAGTCTATTCACCTGTATGCAATTGGGTCAAAATAACTTTTCAATACCAATACTTAATATGTGGTCTCCTCAGTATGTGACGCTGATTGCCAAACTCAAGGCCACTAACGCAGATGTCTGCGACTTGCTACCGATCTCAATGCCGACCTCCACTCTACCCTTGCCCAAAGGCGTGAAACGATAGATCTACTCCATGTTTACAAGATTCTGCATGGACACACTATACTCCAACCTCAACAACTATTTGCTCCGTCAGTCACGCGGCATCTTCGGGGCAACAGCATGAAGCTGGCTGTTCGCTATGCACGGCCCAACATCAGGGCCCATTCGTTCAACTGGAGAGTCATTACCAAATGGAATGCTCTCCCTGACGATGTTGTTACTGCCAGCACTGTTGCCTCGTTCAAAAATGGTTTACGTCGCACAAGCCAAATTATCACTGTGATATACGGTGCCAAGTCTATAAGGTAATTCTATACGTTAATTCTATTAAAAATTGTATTGGTAACGGTTATTTCCTTACTTAAAAACACTATCTCTAAATTATAAATACTTATGTTACGGTTACGACTGTTATTTAACAAAACGCTGTTTCAAAAACCTATAGCTAATACAGCAAGCCAACATTTTACACAACAGCAATGAAGAACTAACAATGTAACTATTAATAATTTTTTACATTTCAGAGAGGTTAGCCTAGAAAAAGTAACAAAGCTTCATACATAAAATGATCATTTCAGCTAAATTAATACTTACAGGTTAAGCACTCTTTACAACAGTTCGAAGCACCAGAAAATTTCTACAAAATCTCAATACCAAAATAGGACAAGGCACAAAAAACAACTAGCGAGTCAACTTCCAATTTAAATGTCGCAATTCGCAGTTTTTCATGCAAGGACCGTGGAAAATTAACAAGAATAGTTAAATTTTGAATAATACTTTATAATACTTATTTGAATAGTTATAAGATAATTATATAAAAATTGTGATTGTAATAAATAATGCTTATAGTAAAGTTAGTATGGGGCCAAAGTAATTCTGAGGGGTGTAAATATAATACAGGCTATGCTGTTCAGTATTTTAAGCCTACGCCTTATCCTAAACTAATGCCCTTATCACGTGACGATTCCTCATGGTTACTTAAACCAGTAGCACAAAGCATATATTTTTCCATAATTTTTTGATTATACCTGTATATCCTGAAAGCCCTTTACATCTATCATCACAACAACGGTGGTAACGATGTACTATTCCTAATCTTTAGTAAACCCTTTCATTAATCGATTTAGTAAAAGATATCGATTCTTTATAAAACAAATATGCTTATAGAGGAAGAGGGGACTCTCGAACTGCAGCGCTGGAATCCCATGCGCTTGGGGTTTCGCCAATGCCCCTGCGGCTATGTAGCCCCCCCACCTTCCCGTCTCATAAGTACTAATAACGCGCGGAAGCGTTTGACAAAATCAGGCTGGAATAGGCGAAATCCTGGGAAAAATTTGCAAATATATTTCGAAAACTCGTCATCCTCTTGACGACACGCACGCACCGACCAGCCGATCGCTATGGAAAGGCCGAAAGCCTCATGCTCCCTGAAGCATGCCCTATTCTCCTGCAACTTCGGACACTGGAACATATTTTGCTAATGGAGTGTTGCAAAGCAACTGATTATTGTGTGAATATGCTTCAAATGCGCCATCCATCAACCCTTCTGTCATTAGCAGTTAACATCGCTTGTTTACTGCGTCCGCTAACCGTGCGACAACATATACAGGTAACTAAAACACCCGCAAAATGAAGGCAAACTTAGAAATTATCCCAAGTCAATATTAATCGGGAACCTCTACCAAAACTAATGTGGCCGGGCAAATTCACGTGTTAATGCAAGTTTTTTTATTATCTGTCCTCTTTAAAGAGCTGCTATAGTATGGTAGCGGCCATTGCCGTTATATAATTGTTGGCTCATCACTGCGTCCATGACAGAGTCTACTGACGACCGTAAAGCTGGCCCGAAACATGATTTACAAGCTAGCGATGGACCTTCATATCACGTACCGTTGCTCCAAATACCGCACTTTGTCAACCGTACTGACCTCCTATATCTCGTGCTGTGAGAACGTGTATAATCTCTTATTTGCTTACCGCGAATTACCATATGCTTCGCCGTAGGTATTTCGCATTTTCTCCGAGAGTGCCTTAATCTGTGTTCATAGCCTTGAAATGAACGGCATTAGTAAACGCTACACACACTCCCAAGAGACCTGATGCTACACCGACAGAGTCTGCCAGCACCGACTGGACCGAGCTATCCAATATGAACGAAGCGCCGACGCCGTTCAACAGCGCTGGTTCACTGGCTGCGACCGTTGAGCAGCACTACCAGGTGCAAGTGCTGATGCTCGTGTGGCTGACCGAAGCCGCTGGGGAGCTCATGCGAATGACGGGATCGCCGTTACACGTCATGACCCGAGCTCAGGAACTGAAAGGCGAACCGATTGACTATGTCATCAGGGCCCGGTTGAAGCCACTCCTAGAAAGCATAACGTAACCAATCATGCTACAGGAATTTGCAATCTTTGAATGCGATACATTCTCCGGCTCACCGGGGACTATCTCTGTTGGAAATGGTGACGGAGAGCAAACGACTCGTGCGTGAGTGGCCAGTCGTTACTTTGGCCGGACTCATTCAGCTCGCAAATGCCGTCTTAACGTCGCAGGCCAGCTGCATCATCTTATTGGGCGGCTTTAAATGCATCTCCACAACGCTCCATCGGACCACTCTAAACGCTGCCTTCAAGAAAGTCAAACACTACCTGTGCTTCCTCTTACGGCGAATGCTACCATGAGCGCCGATTCTGATCACTCCGCCGGCACCGCGACGGGTTGCGACGAATTAAGATGCTGCATCTTGGACTGTCGAGCTCAAGCCGGTGAGCGCCAACTTAAAGCGAAATAATACACGCTGTACGATGTGTATGTTCCAAACTGGTTGGTTGCGTTCAATGCTTCCGGGACTGTATCCGGGACGCGAAGCACATGGAGCGGCGTTATCGGCCACTGTAAGCTCGGCCGACTGTTTTGAATTAATTGTCGTCGGATCCTCCGCGACTGAGTCAGCTGCTTAGTACCGGATGTCGAACTGGGGTGCATTACCCAGTAAGCGATATTAGGGCAATAAGGCGCAGCAGTTAGCAACGATGGCGATTTTAAATGAGTCTTGCGGTTTAGCAGCATACCGTTCAATATTAGAGATATCACAACGACGCGTAAGGCCGATAGAGATAACGGTGGTGACAAAAGACCTTACTGGAATCGAGCGAATGAAAATTGTGTAACGCAATGGGGACAATAGTAAAAAAAACAACAAATTAGCAGGACAACTGTAAGTGCACACTTAAGATCAACAGATTCCGATAATGATAACAACATTTGAGCGAGTAACTACTGTTATGTAACCAACCTTTTGCGGAAGCTTTGGATGAATCTTGTAAATAAAAGAGTAAACGAGCCAGTCAACTAAGTATAAGAAAACCTATTCAAACCATGGGAATCTCTGGGTCAGGGCACATCGGCAACCGGACCCTTTTTTCAGGGGGT
Source organism: Trileptium ribeirensis (assembly GCA_030248225.1). NCBI lineage: Eukaryota > Metazoa > Nematoda > Enoplea > Enoplida > Thoracostomopsidae > Trileptium > Trileptium ribeirensis. The sequence continues at coordinate 93,529 of JASANE010011129.1, forward strand.
TACCCTGAAAATAATCACTGGGCCTTTTCTGAACCGACACCACATGGAGGAGGTGCGTGTAAACTATATATACATATATGATCTGCATTGTAAAATAACAAAATATTTTATTTGTGCAATATAAATGCTGTAAAGTAATTGCGTGACAAAGAATATATTGTTAGGAGTTCAACGATACGACAGCTGACTAACCGACCCGGGACTTAAAAAACCACAACCGCTTCCTCCTAGAACTCTAAAACAGAAATTTCTAACAGCTAGTTGTTAGAGACTAAAATCTCTTGCGGCTAGCCATAACAGATTATTGTCTCTAATGTCTAGCTGTTAGAAACTTTTGTCTCTTACAGCCAGTTATAAAACACAAAAATCTGTAATAGCTATCCGTTAAAATTTCAAATATTTAACGGTTGGCTGTAAGAGATGTTTGTATATTGCAGCTGGCTGTAAGAGATAAAAGTTTATAATAGCTAGCCATTAGAAACAAAATTTATCACAGCAAGCTCATTATTGATATTGGTGCTACCTCCGGTTTCATATTGGTGCCCCTTCCAGTTTGCTATTAGTGACACTTACAGCTTGGTATTGTCCCACCTCCAGTTTGATACTAGTACCCCCTCCAGTTTCATATTGATGCCCCTCCAGTTTGATAGTGGTGTCTCCCACCAGTTGGATATATTGGTGTCTTCTATAATTCGATAATGGTGCCGCTCTCCATTTTAATTTTGCTGTCCCTCTCCAGTTTGATATTGGTGCCCTTTCCAGACTGATGTTAGTCCCTTCCGGTTTGATATTAGTGCCCATTCCAATTTGATATTGGTGACCCCTCCTGTTTGATGTTGGTGCCCCTTCCAGCGTCATATCGGTGCTCACTGCAGTTTGATATTGATGCCCCCTTCCGGTTTGATATTGCTGCCCCCCCGGTTTGATATTGGTGCCTCCTCTAGTTTGATATTGGTGCACCGTCCAGTTTGGTATTGGTGTATCCTCCAGATTGCTATTTTGATATTAGTGCCCATTCCAGCTTGATATTTGTGCCCCCTCATGCTTGATATTGGTACCCCCTCCGGTTTGATATTGGGGCCCTCCTCCAGTTTGATATTGGTGCCCCCTCCAGTTTGATATTAGTGCTCCTCTCCAATTTGATATTGGTGCCCCTTCCAGATTGATATTGGTCCTCCCTGCCGTTTGATAATAATGCCCCCTCCAGTTTTATATTGGTGAACCTTCCAGCTTGATACTGGTGCACCCTGCCGTTTTATATTGATGCCCCCTCCAGTTTGATAGTGGTGTCCCTTACCACTTGGAGATATTGGTGCCCCCGCCAGTTTGATTTTGGTGTCCCTCTCCAGTTTGATATTGGTGACGCTTCCAGTTTGATATTGGTCCTCCCTGCCGTTTGATATTAATTCCCCCTCCAGTTTGATATTGGTGCCCATTCCAGCTTTATATTTGTGCCCCCTCATGCTTGATATTGGTACCCCCTCCGGTTTGATATTGGGGCCCTCCTCCAGTTTGATATTGGTGCCCCCTCCAGTTTGATATTGGTTCCACTTCCAGTTTGATATTGGTGCTCCATTCCAGTTTAACAGGCTCCAAACCCTTAATCTTGCAGCAAAAGATGAAATTTTGATTTCTTGAGTATTTTTTGCAACGAATTCCGATTGAGCCATAATTTAACTGTCACAGCTACGTCAGAAAAAATACAGTCCTCAAAATATGACACAGGACCAATTTGTAAACGTAAGGCAAAAACAGTCAAGATACGTAAATTCTAAAGAGAGATAAATTTTGGGGTTTTGATGTATCCTGGGACCTGTGTGAATGCCACATGACCACATAATCTAAGCTATTAGATAGCCCTGCGCGTTTCTGCGGAATATAGTTCGGGGTTATCAACCTGCGAGTTTGGTACCGCCGAGGCTGCCCCAGAGAGCCACCGAGGACGAATTAGTGGATACAGGCACGTAGCTTTTAAGTAAATATGTGAATTGGTGACCATCCCTTTTAAATTTGGACAGAGAAACGTTTTACAATACCCTAATTCGGCCACAAAATGAATATTTGATGATTTATGTGTTTTTGAGCACTTTAACAAGTGCCATATTTTCACCGGAATTCAACTAGAGAACAGCGCTGCATATGACAAAAGTGAAGAACTGAACTTACGCGTCTTTCAGACTGAATTGTGCGCACGAACTGCACACCGCAGACACGTCGCGCAACGATTTCACGCAAAATGAAAACACCGTGTTTCCATTGCACTCGAAATGAAGACAAGGGCTTTTCATTGCACTCAAAACGAAGGCAATGGCTTTACATTGCACGTAAACCATATACAACGGCTTTCCATTGCGGTAACTGCATTTTTACGATGAAATGGTACAACATTGTTAAAACATTAACCCGGAACGACATAGTTGTAACAGAGCTGTGCCAGTTATTCGCAGAACGCAGAATTAACATAGTAAAATAATGATATTTTTGGAGCTTTCTGTTCTGCTCTGCGAATCCGACAAGGGTATACGTATATATCACTGAAAACGTACGTCTTGTTGAATTCTGGCTACCAAAATATTGCCACATATTCGACATCTGCCCTATATCGACAGACTGCGTTAACTAAACCTATTTCCACTATATATACGGCGCGAACGATCTGATTTAATTTTCACCTACAAATTGGTTCACAAGCTTATTGATCTGGACATTCACAAATTTTTCGTTTTCGCACATCCAGTGCGTTCACGCGGTCACAGTCTAAAACTCGAACTCTTATTTACGCCTAGAACAATCATACAACGTTTCTTCTATAGTCATCGGATAATCCGACAATGGAATTCGCTGGCGGATGATATTGTGACTGCTCCCACACTTGCTGAATGCAAGCGTAAACTGCATCTGCCTGGAGGACCCTATTTCGATCTGTTCAATACCCAATTTCCGACCCGCTGACATGGCGGGTTTCGATTCACTGGCAGTCTGGTCAAACTCTTTATAATTGGTCTTCGTTGTTCAATTCGACTGCCGGATTGTACGTTTATGGTACGTTTATTCTACTTTTCCATTCTTAATACAAATATGCGTTTCTCAGATTTTAATTTGTTCTATGCTCCGCTAGCATTAAACGCCGCCTTTCCCTCCCAATTCACAATGTGTATTTGGCTTGTCAGAATAGACATATTGACGTATGTATCAATATTATGTGTCAATGTATATTCCGAAATATTCTGAAGTTACGAGGTCTCAAAATTGCACAATACACACGAAAACGTCTGCGTTATATATCGTGCAATTATATTTTATTTTGGAGTCACGAGGTGTGTATTTAATGCACAACCATTACTGCAAAACACTGTAGTTTTGCTTTGCCAGTTATTGCACTTATTATAGTCTACATTTCAATGCAGTTCTATTTTCTCGTGTCCACAAAACACTCTGTTGCCAACATAAAGACGTATGTTCATGGGATCAAAAACCAAGGAAATCGGGACGCGTTCCACAGATATAAGTCGCGGGGACAGCCATATAGGTGGTCATCTCAGAAATATGCCAAGTTGGTCAATCATGTATATATATGAAAATATGTCTGGGAACATATATGTAGGTTAGACAGCCAGAAATCTTACAAATTCGCCTAGCACATATGTATATAAAGTCATGGTAACAAGCACGCATATAACGGCACCATTGTAAGGTCGTTCTTCGTTCCGTTGTAAGGTCGTTCTTCGTGACATCTGATTTTTCGGCCGTGCTGAGCCCCATTCCCAGTTTTTTTCGATCGTACTGCGCTCCGTCCCCCGCGGTTTTTTGACGTTTTCGCCCTTTTATATGCTGTCCACTAAACAATATAGGTTCCATTATTATGCCTTCACTTTCAGCGACACAATACCGTGACAAATGGTGTCATAGTTATACATCCAATCGAAGATAAGTACACAAAAGAAGCAAAATTTTTTAATCTATGTTTAGACATTTCAAGCAAAATGAGCAGAACTAATTATTCAGCTATATTCAGGAGATATAAATTGCACCTTGCAAGTTGTTGTGCACCTTGGTTTGTGCTTGCGCGGCTCTAATGTTTTTCTACCTAATGCGGCGTTTACGTTATAAAGGACCCCCCATGTGAAAGTTTTGTCCCCCTATGGTCTAGACCACACCATCCATTTGTATACGGTATATACCCACACTATGTAATGCAAAAGATGGTGTATGAGACACCATTAACGTAGCTATGGTGTCTTAATCTACCTATTGTTTTTTTACTGATGGTGTCAAGGACACCATGCACAAACGCATTATATACTACGTGTTAATAACAGCATGGTGTAGCTAACACCATATAAAATTTATGGTGTAGTCTACACCGTACTATCACCGACGGTACACTGCCTATGCATACTATCTGAAAATACCATCATAAACACCATGGTGTCCAAAACACCACATAACTGATGGTGGCAGAGACACCCAGGGTGGACAAAACTTTCACATGGTGGGTTCTTTATAACGTAAACGCTGCATAAGTTCTAAAAAAACCCACACGAATTGGAAACTTTTGGATCTACGCCTTCGAGATCACCGTATATTGTACGGTATCACTTTTGCCAGATGCATTGGGTCGAATAATGTACCGATATAGAGCTATAACTTTATTTTTGTCCTATTGTTTTCGATGTATCGGTCATAGCTTAAAAATGCAATCAAAAATAAAAATTTTCAAAATATTAACAGAGTATGTTTGCCGTTTGTTGGGTGTGAACGATAGGATTATAGGGTTATTTAAATCGTTAGACTTGTTAAACCTAGGGTTCACTGTTTTAAACACTCATTGCGTATATTATTGGCCTTTCTAGATAGTGCCGGTGCGAAATTTGCTTAACCATCCAAACCTACGTACATAACTTTTCAAATAGTATATGTGATAAAAATACATGCGCATAAGGGCAGGAGTATGAATTATCCCCCCTCCCCGGAGGCGCCCGTGACGCTGAAAACATTGGCGGCGCTGAAGGTGCCGCTCCCTCCACCACCCAGCAGCATCGAAGGCGCCCCCCCTGCTGACCGGCTGATTATCCTAGAAGGCCGAAAACTACCCCCTCTCCATCCTGAGAATCCGGTAAGCTCCTAGGTTCTCTGATCTCGCGCTTGAAAGAAAACATACAGAGGGGTTTCGTAGGTGGAAGGTAAGACGTTACCACCCACTCGCTACGTGTCGGTCGGACACCCCTAAGCCACATTCCCTCTCCTTCGCCCTGAAGGTTCAGCGCCGCCACCCTCCCAACGTGCTTTGTAAAGTTCAACAAAAATTTGCAAAAATAAGTCTGACAAGTGGCAAAAAAGAAGAAATTATAGGGAAAATTAGGACAACTTTGTCGCAAATTGGCAAAAATCGGAAGCAGAAATAAAGTTGCCAAAATTTCTTCAGAATATTTTCCCCACTCCCTGACACATCTACCTTCCTAAGCCGACGTGCCTTCGGCTCCTGGGATATATAGCAGCTTTTCTGGAGGGGGTACTAATATCAAACTGGACGGGTCGCCAATATCAAACTCGAGGGGGCACCAATATCAAACTCGAGGGAGACCAACATCAAAGCTGGAGGGGGTTTAAATATCAAACTGGAGGGGGGCACTAATAACAAACTGGAGGGAAACCAATATCAATAATGAGCTTGCTCTAACAGATTTGTGTTTCTCATGGCTAGCTGTTGGAAACTTTTGTCTCTTACAGCCAGCCTAAATATACAAAAATCTCGTACAGCCAACAGTTAAATATTTGAAATTCTAATGGACAGCTATTAGAGACTTTTGTATTTTATAACTGGCTGTAAAAGACAAAAGTTTCCAACAGCTAGCCATTAGAGACAATAACCTGTTATAGCTAGCTGCAAGAGATTTTAGTTTCTAACAGCTAGTTGTTAGAGATTGTTGTATTTGTTGGCTAGCTATATAAGACTAAAGTGTCTTACAGCTATCTGTTAGAGATTTAAATATCAAACAAGCAGCCGTTAAAGATAAAAATCTCTAGCAGCCGTTTGCAAGAAACTGAAATATCATATAACCGCCCACTAGAGATTTTAGTTTCTTGCAAACGCCTGTTAAAGACAAAACTGCCCACTTTTTTGCACTCATTATTCTGTGAAACCTGCATAATCACAGGACCTATTCTAAACAGACATCACCTAGAGGAACGTGTAAATTATATATACATATAAGATCTACGTGGCAAAATTTAACAAAATATTTTATTTGTGCGATATAAATGCTATAAAGTAATTGCGTGACAAAGAATATATCGTTAGCAGTCAAACGATACGACAGCTAACACAAGTTACGAAAATAGTCATACACATGGAAAACTTCCAAAAGTGCCGAGTTATGGAGAGGAGGATGTTTTTCAGGAGTCACTAACACTTATGTTGTCCTTCTCCCTTTTCACAAAATTCTAATAGATTTTTATGGATTACTATTTTAACTATTATAAATTATTGTTCAATAAAAGGTTTGGAAAAATTTTGAAATTTCAAAATTTCAATTGAATTCGTGGGCAGTGTATCATAAAGAACTATGAGTTTCATTAAACTTTTGATAACTTTTCATAAATTTTACATTTTTCATATTCTTCCACCAATTTGATTTCTTACCCTAAGTAAAGAGTCGTATAAATCCAAAAAACATCTAAGAGATGTAACAGCCCGACTTTGTGGAAATTTTAAGGGACAAAAAATCTGGGTTTAATGTGAAAATTTGAGCCTGAAGGTTTAACGGAAAATTTGAGCCCAAAGGACGGTGCGTGAAAATTGAGCCCGAGGAATGGTGTGAAAATTTGAACCCGAAGGACGGCTGGATACCGGTGGAGCGTCATTCAGATACTGATTGGTGTGTAGTTTATAGTCTGTAATAAAATAAACAGTGTATTGATATTGTAATGTTCATTGACAAATCAAGCTCAACCCGCCCGAGCTGCGCGGGTCTGATTCACATGAACTGAAATACCGGTGAACTCGTTTTTCTCGAGGCATCCGGTCGATCCGATAATTATTATGCACGCAATAAAATCACGTGTGAAAAAGTGCCTTGTTGACATAACGTATGCGCATCCGGATGGGTTAGGGGTATTGGTTAGATTACTTTTATCAACTGTCACTTTTCAGTTTTCGCGACTCGGTACCCGAAGGACCATCCCGGTGCGTATACTTGATATTAAAATGTATTGAATTGTTGAAAAGTCGCTGTGTGTTATGCCTAGGTGCGTGTCAGGAGGAGCCCGAGGGCAATGTTTATGATCCTCATAATTTGGGTCAAAATATCTTTGCCGCGATTTTGGCCCTGCAGAGACCGGTTCTGGCACGCATATGTAGTTGTGTTGATAATATTTAAATAGTAGTTTTATTATAATTATACTTTATGAACCCAAAGTTTGAGAGAAAAGTTGTTGATTTCGAAGGGAAAGATACTTCGGGTAGGGGCGATTTAAATTCCAAAATTGTGAGCTTTATTTGGAACTATGGGAAACCTGGCCCAATTCAACTTCCGCGGCTTCCCATTTTCCCGTCGGAAATATATTACATTGTTGTGTGTGTCCCATATATTAGACACACATTGTGTATATTTTGTTTTTCCCATTTTCAAGATTTCCCGTTTCCACATTTTCCCATATTTTCAACTAGGACAATTGAGAAGTCAGGCGAACGGGAAATGCGGAAACGGGAAACTGTGAAAACGGGAAATTGGGAACACGAGAAATTGGTAAAACGTGAAACTGAGAATCGGGAAAAAAGGGAATACGAGAAATTTGGAAAGTTTGTATATTTTGTTTTTCCCGATTTCCAGTTGTCCCAATTTCTCAAATTCCAAACCAGGACAATATGGGAAATCGGGTGAACGGCAAATTGGGAAAACGGGAAATTGGGAAAACAGGAAATTGGAAAAACGAGAAATTGTGAATCGGGAAAAGGGAATACGAGAAATTGGAAAGCGGGAATTTAGCAAAACGAAAGATCACGGAAATGAGAATTTAAGAAAATCGGAAACTGGGGAAACTGGAATTTCTCGAATTTGACTTTCTTGTTTTCCAAGGTTTTCTATTTTATGAACTTTCCTGTTTTTCAAAAATTTTCTATTTCTCAATACTATGATTTCCCGACAGTTTTGTGTTTCAGAATTTCCCCCACATTTCCCCGTTTTCGTACTTTAGTGTTTCCAAACGTTGTGTCGTTTCGCCACTTTAGCTGTTTCCTAGTATTTTCCGTATTACGAGATCCACTGTTTAACCAGTTTTCCTTAACGATGAGTGAACCTTATTGCCAATATATAGGCAGGGATTGGCTCTTCCCAATGGGCCTGTAATCTCGGTTTTGCATTTTATTACTGTAACGTCGAGCAATCGCGAAATGGGCGCGCTAACAGCTTTAAGGTTTTAATTTTAGACTGAAAATGTTACTTTAAGTACCTAACTTTTATTTTAGATTTTATTTAAAAGGGTTTCGCGGGCTTTACATTCGACGAACTTGAATTCCAGAAATGTGTAACCTGTCTTCATTTGTTAGGTTACGTATCGCGTGCAGGCCGTCAAGCATGGCGTATATTGTGTTTTTCGGTAATCTGATTACGACAATCTGGTTATCTACAATCCGCCACATATTGTTCATACCTTTTCCAGAGGTGTTAAATGTGTTTAGGGTCGATGAACACATTTTCGAAATATAGTTTCTCTTCGGTTGCTGGGTCATGTATTGCGTACTAGGCATGAAGAATGGTCCATACATATGTTTTATTACGCTGAGTACAATTGTCGATATCTACGACTTTTCAGAACAATACTTTTTGTGGGAGCATTCCCGGGGCCGCTGCGAGCCTGAGCATGGTACGGTGATCTTGTTCTAGAAATCAATTTTTCAAATTTCGTCATGTTATTAATGTGTTGTGCATTCAAACGAGTATTTTACGTTGTAAATGTGCCAAATACTGCAGTGTTATCTAGAGTCGGACTGGAGCATGGTATAACGTTTAAAAGATTTCAGGAGTTTTACGATCGGCCAACCTGATTTATAAAATTGCGTAGTCTGTCTAGGTTACGTATCGCGTGCAGGCCATCAAGCATGTTGTATATGATATTTTTCGGTAGGCTGAATACGACAATTTGGTTATCTACAATCCGCTTCGTATGGTTAATGTCATTTCAGAGGTTTTCAATGGGTTTAGGGTCGATGAACACGATTTCCAGAATATATGTAACAGGGTCGTTCCGGCCTGTTACATTGGCCCGTACTCTCTTTGAGGACCGTTATGGATTCAACGACGCCGCGAAGGTCGGTAACGAACTCCCCAACATGTGCTGATCCAATGCCATATCGCACGAACCTGGCCCCCATAGCGCCATGGGCTAGTATTGCCTATGTATAACCTTGTCCGTTCTTTTTCCATTCTCGTACTATATGCTTTCATGTACGCGCTATTAACCGCTTTAATGTTGTCATATTTGTCCGCCATATATGCCTTGTTTTTGTATTCATGTTTGTGTAGAAGTTAGGAGATGTGTCGGAGGAGGAGGAGGAAATTGAAACGGTATTGAATCGAACCAAGTATAGGAAAATTTCTAGGTTTCTAGGGATTTCGACCAGATCAAACCTTGTGGAGGCCTTCTTACACAAGTAGGGTCAAAATAGTGACCGTCCGGGAACAGAAGGCCCCTCGGCCGCTCGCCGAAAGACGAACGGCAATATCGCTTGATTTCGTGGGGAAGTAGCCAACATTGAGATACCAAATCTACCAAGTTTAAATGAAACCTCTTGCAAACGTCGGGCTAGGAAGAAAACAACAAGAAAAGCAAAACAACAATGTCGACCTATCTTCGTAACTGAGGAAACCGGACGCGGCTTCAGTAAGCCGTAGACAGTTAACGTTTAGAAATTTGAACTCATGATCCGAATGCTTTGCGGCACAAAATTGCTTTGTGGCTTTCCAACGACGTTCCGTGGAGCGAAATTAGTCCATAAGATGTTGAGTTATACTATTAATTTCATCTCTTACTCGCTTGAACAACTGCTGCTTGCGCTAGGTAGGGTTGTAGGTCGTCACTTGACCACATTTTGTGATACACCGGTCCACCTAATTGCTAATTCCTTCCCAACCGTTGTTTTCCGATAGTCTACCGAACCGTCCCGTTGTAGGTGCCTGTCCTTTTGTCTGACTCTTTTGAGATAATGAAACCGATTAATTTAGGTTAATTTGCCCTAGAAGCGATACAATTATCACGTTTATAATTTCTTTCGTTTTTCCACGGAACACTCTGTCTCAGCCCTTTAAGCACCATCATGCTCCTTAAGTGAATCTACAACCAAGTAATGTCCGTAAGACCATTTCTGCTCCTTAGTTTCTGTGCGGTTATGACAAAAGTCCGCTCGTACCCTTTCGTTTCTACAAGATCACTCGATCGAAGGCGTTGTAACTGACCCACCTGTTTCAGGAGTTACTCCGGCAAGGTTCTATACATCACCGTGCAGCCAAGACATCAGGAATTCCAAGAGCCCCGGCGAGTCTTCATCCGCCGAGGCGTTCATCCGCTACAACGCACCCCCACTTGTGTATGTCATTTCCTATTGTGTGCTATGGAAGTTGGCATCTACTTTTCCTTCATTTTGTGAAATAGCATTATTGCTCCGCCAGCCCTAAACACTAGCATGCGACCCCTTATCCGCCTCGCCTGTTCCTGGCTAACCCAGCAATGTGAGGCGCGCCTCGGTCTGACCATCCGTTGATCCGTGGTAACCCAACGCTTTGAAATCGCCCAATTCTCATGGTGGGCACGAAATTTGGAAAATTTTATTTTAACTCGAATGTTTGCAAATCCATTGTGTTAACCTTGCCAAGACAACTCCAAATATTCCCGGCGGGTCTCCTTTCGCCTTCCCGTTAACGCAGCACAACCGTAAATAGCGCCCTCACCTTTGCCAAAGCTCTCTTTATTTCTGCAATTTTGGCACTTTTCTAATTTTTACCCGTGGGACAAAGGTATTACACCTCATCCGAATCGCCTTCTCGTGGCGAGTTCAACGATCTCTCGGGAACATCAGTCCGCCCAGCCGTTGATCTTGGAGAACCTGCTAAAGCTCCCCATACTACTATATATAAATCGGCCCCTCTGGGTCAGGTCCCAATATTAGGCATAAACCTTTTGTGTTTTTACCAATGTAACCCGCTCTGCGTCCTGGTAATGAATTTGACCACAGCCCACCAAAATTGCCCCTGGGAATCCATTGCCACCACACCCTTCCCATGCTCTGTTTTGTCTCTTTTCTTTTCTTTTTCTTGTCTCTCCTTATTCGACATTCTTTGGTCGTTCTTTTGTTTCTGTTTGCCGTATGAAATTTAAACTTGAGAACAGTACAAACACCTAGACTGATAGGTAAACGTGTAATGTTTACCTGCTACTGCACGACTTGTATCGGGATTGAACTCGACATCGTCTGGAAATCGGGAGTGGAACAATTGAAATATCGTTATTGACGGTAGGGAACAAAGGACTACAAAGTAAATAAAAAGTCCCAGACAGATATACTAACGTGCACTGTTCGCACGTTGCTACGTAGGTTCCATAGGGCGATCGGCGTGAATGTCGGTCGCGGTTCACATTTCATGGCTTAGTTTGGTAGTGCTAAGTTAATAGCTTTATAATTTTAATAATAATAATATTTAATAATTTTAGTAATAATAACTGCAATTTTATTGATTAGATTGTTTCGACGTGAGAACGTCTGAATTGCCAGATGTAAACAGATTAATACTGCAGAAAGAAAGGACGAAATTTCGACCTTCGCCCTGGTTTGGCAGATGGTTCCCATTGTTTCAGACTCCTTCTATGTTCCTAGTTTACGGTAGACAAAATTGTCCCCGTCGTGAAACTTTATTAATTGGTTGACAAAATAGAATTAGGAAAATAAGGGGGGACAGGAAATCGACTGGGATTGAATAACAACAAATCGCTATCTACAACATGGGCGACAATTTCGAGGTCGGACGTGACGACCGGCAACATCGAATCTGTTTGACTTCGACGTCAAGGACTTCGGTAGACTCTACTGACCGGCTTCGTGCTCTTAGTAGCTAGTTTACGACTGTGTTGCTTTTGTTTCTTTTTTCGTGAAGAATCTCTGGTCAACGGATGCGCCGAGGAATCCACGTTGGCGTCCAGTGCCACGTGAAGGGGTAGTAGCTGGTGCTCCACGTTGGGAACAACGGTGTAAGCATGTGCGGGGGAACTAGGATAAATGAAGGGAGATTAATTTCCCCGAGGTTAGGCACGTAAGTAGGTTATTAATTAGATAATCGCCTTAAAATATTCGAGTTTGAATGTAGCAACAAGGTGTCCCTTGAGTTGTTTTTCCGTCCGCGTAAGGCATCCTCTTTCGTTCAACACTTGCTACACCAACTGAGCCTTTTTTGGGTTCCTTCGGTATATACCCGAAATTTTTGAAATTTTTTTTCTGCATAAATGTATAATTTTATTTACTGTTGAAACCACATTGACGAGCTGATTCGAATGAGGCCTAGAGATAGGAGTTAAGATAATTGGCACTAGATTACTCCTTAACCCATGAAATGATTGTGGTGATTTTACAACCATGCGAATTAGCTCATCAGTGCGATTTGTACGGTGTATAAAATATACATTTACCGACAAAATTTTTTTCGAAAACTTTGGGTACCATCTTGACTATTGGAAACCCAAAAAATCGCAATTTTTTCCCAAAACTGGCCGAAATGAATATTTTATAAATCATCTCGTCGAGCTGAGTCGAAAGGTACTGAAAATTTCTGCTTTATCTTCAAAATTGCCTAATTTCTCGTTCGATGGTATTCAAGTATTTCTCCTAAAAGCATGTTTCATGATATATCTAGTCATATCAAATCAAACCGTATTTAACAGTTAATTTCCATCTTTTTCGTTTCTATTGAATTTCGGGAAGTTCGCCTTTCGGTTCGTGTTAATTTCATAAACATTTTTATAGTTTCCTATGGCAAAGTAGGACTTTACTAAAAGCTGTTTGATAAATTTCAGCATGGCACAATTACAGTATGCGGTTGTCACCAAGGACAAGACTAGTGGCACAACCACGTTCAAAATAAAGAGGGGGCCTCAACCAATTTAGGTTGCTTAGCAGCAACTCTGATAGCTGGAGTCGCTAGGATGGCAATAGTTGCGCCAGATGCTGACAATTCGGAATCAGGGAGAGGTTGAAGTTGATTGAAATATATACTGGTCTAATGTAGACATTGTGGCAGTGCAGTTGTTGATTAATTTGTGACAAATTTACGTTACATATTGACATATTAATACAACACATTTACGTTACAAAATGCACAATGATTTTGGGTCGACAATTTTTGAATGTGTGAGGGCGGACTTGGGTTGCCCGAGAACCAAGAGTGGGACTCGGTGTGGAGAGAAGCTTGGGCCCAGGGCCTCAGAAATGGGAGGCCTTGCGGCCCCTGGACCCCATAGTTGTTGCGCCTATGTGCAAGACAATATGTAATTGAATTCGAGTGGAATGAGAGAAGGAAGCGAAAGCATTCCACTCTCGAGCGCAGCGAGCGAGTGGAACGAGAATTTTCAATTTTGGCTCTGGAGGGGTGGATGAAGAGATCCTGTCTGTGTGTGTTTGTGTGTGTATACTGCACCTGGATCTCGATAACGGTTGGGCGGATTTTGATGCAAGGTAGCTCATTCGAACCGCAATGGTCGATTTAGGTCTAGTGACGGAGCCCGATTTTTGAATTTTTTCCTGTGGGAAAACTTATGGGGCAAAATGACGTCATTTTGGCCCATTTTCGGGCACCTCCTCCAGTTTTTGCGACTTTTCTCAATAAGTAAAAGAGGTTTCCGCAAACTAATAGGCCTATTCCATGTAGCTTTACCAGGGCTTTCCAATGATATATAACAAGTTTTTCAATTACTTCCCAATCTGGAGGCCATAAGCTTATAGTTAGCGCCAAATTTCATATTTGGTGAAAAGTCGTGGGAAATGCGCCTAAATGTGTGGTTATTGTTGTTTTAGTGTCGGATATGGGGTTTTCTGGGCCAACAAGCTGATTGCGAGTGTCAAAAATATTACGTGGCAAATATTTTTAACACTTCTGTTTCATACTTTGTATGAAAAATGAAATTTTTCTCAAGTGTCGGTTTAAATTCTTTAACGTTCTTTTCTCGGTCAATTTAGGGTTTCATTGAATTATTAAATTGTTAGTTCATTGTTTTTGTACTCGTTGTATGATGTTTTGTCTACTTCATACGTTGTCTATCAAAAGAGGTGATATGTAACTATGACTCATCACTCACGGTTTATATAAAGCTGCACCTGCTTACTGTGTGTAGGCTTTGTTTGTGTGTGCTTTCTCCAACAGAGTTGGGGGGATTGTTCTCATCACTCGAATTCTGGCTCGCAAGCGAGTTTCACTAGTATATATACTATATACTATTGTCCGTTTTGTTTTTGTGTCCCGATTTTCAGTTTTGAGTTATCTCTGCATAGGTTCATAACAGACTGAATGTTTATTTCGTACCGAAAATCTATTTGTGTGACGTTTACATTGTAAAAGCTAATAATACGTGTATTTTTGTAACTATGCATTGCAATGGTAGTGTGTACATTTCGACCCCCTCCGAACAGAATCATTGATGATTTCGTGGTTCTCTACCAAATGCTATAATCTGTTAAATCAGTGGTTAAACTACCCCATTCCCCGTCGCTGCACGCCTAGGACGCACTGAAAATTTAACAAAAATAGTGCAAATGTTGGCAAAAGATAGGACGAAATTGGCAAAATAAGAGAAATTAAAAAAAATTTGTTGCAAATTGAGCAAAATTTTACTCAAATAGAGAAAAATGTGAGTTTCCAAAAATTTTAAAAATTTATTCCACCAGTACTAACCTCCACTAGGTCCCACCCTTTCCCACCGAGACAGTCAATCCTCCCCATAACAGAAGGATCTTCGACACGTCTGACTTGGACCAACGGTTGGAAAAACTACAAATGATCACTGTTAACTGTGTTTATATATATCACGGTTTTGAGATAATGTTGGGCAGCATATAATGTCGTCTATAAAAATTTTAAAGGTTGCTGAAAATGACTGTGCGATTTTTTGAAATAAATGTGTGCATTGTAAATACTTTTGGAAGTGTACCTGTCTTCGTTTGGATAAAATTTTCAGTGAAGCATGCATTTTTTAAGGTTTTCAATGGAATGTTAAAATAGTATCTAACTAGCCATTTTGGAGTTTACTATTAAAAAGATGACGTTGGTTGCTCAAATGTTTTGCAACTGATTATTGTACGTGAACTCGTTGTACCTTAGAGATACTTTTTTATATGAGCATCTTCGACGTTTGTCAAACGCTGCAACTTGCATAGTTTCAAATTACTAACTGGTGACAATTTCATATTATCTGCAAAGGTAGTTCAAAGCTTGTGTAGTTTTTTCCTTCTACATGTGAGCGGGAACTAGACATGCCAATTAAAAGTCTCTGCGGTTGATATAACGCACTAGTCATATTAAACGTATGCTTCTTGTGTAATTCTTACTTAAATCTAAGTTGCGCTGTCGCTCGCCGAACGCTCTGGGCTTAGCTGTTCCTCGTTCCACATCCTACTATGGTATAGCCCCATACGTATAAGCGATCTATTGTTGACAAAAACTTTTTTTATTGGTTGCATATGCCAGGTACCATACAGTCTCATGAAATTTTATTTCTCGAACTATACAATTGTATTTTCGCTTTATATCAGTTTATGTATTGAATTGGTTCTTAAAGGCCTCTGTTGGATACCAATGAAGTTCTTCACCACGAATTTCAGTCCATATATGTGAGTTAGTACTAAAGTTGCTTTGCACCAATCAGATTCCCTACAAAGCTGCTCTGATATGTGTTGGAAAACCAACAGGTAATTTTGATTAACTTTATCCCTGAAAAATCAATTTCTGTCATTTCTGTAACTCGAATAAGTCGTCGAGAGCCACTATATAGTGTTTTAGTGCCTTTAGTAATAGTTAAAACTCGTTCTATTATCACTCATAAATAATTTATTTCTGGCCTTTGGGGGTACAAATTCAGAAAAACAGCACTAGCCAGTTTGGATGTGTACCAGGTTGTCAGTGTCGGGTAATGGTGGCTTGGCACAATATAGATTTGTTCAGCGCTATAAAGCGCCAGTTTATTGCTGTTTGGCTATGTCATGTTGACTTCGACGTTGTCTGTTTGCAAACACGCTGGCCAATGTTTCAGTCAATGGGTAAACGGAACTGTCACCTACCTAATGCAAAATATGATAAATATAAAATACCCAATCGAATAAATATTAAGACAGCGCAATTTTTGTTAAATATTGAGTTTTAGTGATAAACTGACTCGCATTACAATGAAAACTGTGCTATTAAACTTGCAAAAACTCGTTTCCGCGCAATAAATTATCATAGTTGTTTAGATTACGTATTTACGCCAACATAAAGCGTGCCTGAAAATTTCTCAATTTTATAACTAATTTCGTCCATGGAGTTGTGCCATAGTTGCGTTGCTTGCTTTTAGAAAAGGCGCCCGGTAAGAACTGAATAAAATTTAGATTTATGCGATTTCTGCGTTATTGTATTGTGGCGATTTTTTGTGATATGGTATTCTTTTGCCATATTTACCCGATGATCTGAATGTTTTAAAAATTTGTAGATAAAAGGCATATGTACACTTGTGTCTGTTTACATGTACAGTACATGTGTATTCATAATGTGCTTTTAATTTACACAAGGAATTTTCCTCTATATTGTTCCCTACTCCAGCTGGGCTTTTAGTGCATCAGATACTAAAAAATACACAATTTTTGTACCAAACCACAGTCTCACAGAAAAGAAGGAAAACCATTATGCCATTTTGCCGCAAAGATATGGTCACCCAGTTGTGCCTTTTACTAACTTTGGCTATGTTCAAGCTGAAGTTTTCGACATCGACGGTGCAAACGAATTTCTGCTCGTTTCTTCATTATAATCCTGTGAACAAGTAGTATAATCGTAATTTACAAGAAAAGAATGCGACGACTTTAATTCCAGAAATAAAAATGTATACTACAATTCATATTGCATGTAATTTACATAAATAATTTACTTATATACATTTATACAGAGACTCTCCAGTCCTAGGAGATTGCTTAATTTATTTATATACATTTATACAGAGACTTTCCAATGCTAGGAGATTGTTAAGCTTTTACATTGTGGCATCCACAGTCAATTAACTCTGACTATTTTCAAAGAGTAATATGCTTAGTTCACTGTCGATATTTATAGCTCCGATAATCTTTGTAATGCATGTCACGTCACACAGACAGAAAATATCTGTATGTGTTTTACGGACGTTATCGGATATTTTTTATTACTACAGTCAGTATACTTCCCGAGCAGTGATTTTGCAAATTTTGGAATATACCCAAACATGCAAGGGGTCCTAAGTCCTACTGGGATAGCGGGGCTTTGGGAGGGGGGATCAGCCGGTCGGCGTTGGAGGATTGGGTGTGGAGGACGTTAGGAGGTTAAATATTCGAAATTATTTATGACTCAAAAATTTTCTTAATTTTTTGCTAATTTTCCCACGATTTTTACCAATTTTTCACCGCTGTTTGCCAATTTTCCTCCAATCTTTGTCAATTATCAACAAATTTGTGCCATTCTCCCTCCAATTTTTGCCAATTTTCTTTCCAATTTTTGCCTATTTTTACCATAATTTTCCGCGCGCCTTGGGTGCGGCAGGGGAGGGGGATCAGCCTACCTTCTATGGGGATCTGAGGCTCAAGGGAATAATCCTCTGATCCTCCTATGGCATGTATGGATACACCCATAGCACCAATATAGCTGGTTTACTAAATCATATAATTATAAACGCCACCGTCTTCGAACACGGGCATAGCCAGAAACTTTTGCATGGAGGACTGAATCTGCTTAGGAAGCACAGGTTAAATGCTCCATTCACACATAACCGCTAACTTCACTTTTCTGTTATATTTTAGGGGCACTGATACTGCAGCTGGGTGCACGGCCCCCCAAGGCTACGCCCGTGTCTGGGCAATATCAAATTTTACCTGAACACTTTGAAAAGCTAACCTTGCTCGCTTATAAACAGGTCTTTTCGATTAACTCGCACCCCAGCCCAAAATTGGTGTTCCTTGGCACCGAAAATTTTCGAAAAATGTTTTTAATATAAATATTTTATATATTGTTCGAACCGCATTGACGAGCGGAGTCGGATGGTGGTAAAATCAAATCATTTTCTTTACGGGTTAATGCTTAGGCTTGGGCTTTGAAAAGGCTTAGGCTCATGGGATAAAATTATACATTTTTCGACAAAATTTTTTAGAAAATTTTCAAAAATTTGGGCAGCAAGGGAGATTGCGAAACCCCAAAAGGAGTTCGGTGCCGTTGGAAAGCCACAACACGTTTGGACAAAAATGGGTCAAATGAATATTTTCTGAACCAGTTCACTGAGCTGAGTTGAATGGTACTAAAATTACAACTGTTTATTCAAAAATCACAAGTTTTGGGCTGGTAGAGCTAACTGAAAATATGCTTCTAAACTTGGTAAACTGAAATTGGTTAACTTTTTAGTTTAATATATATTCCGCGATTATTGCTTAAGGAACGTACGGCAGAATGCAGGGTGGCTAACGATAATACATTCATATTTATGTTAAAGATGTATTCGTATTATAAGATTGTTGTTATTGGGTATTTGTCAAAGTTTATTTTATGTAGTTTTGAATATTATTCTTTCGTAATATCAGTATGATATATACCGTTGCTAGCTACTCGTTTAAAAATACAAAGCTTATTGGGAGCTGGAGAAGAAATATTATGGGGTGAAATATCATATCTTAAGGGAGGAGAGCAACAGTTCCTAAATTGCTCAGTGGTTTGCGTATCCCACTTTATTGTGGTATCTGTCAAAGTTTATTTTATATAGTTTTGAATATTATTCATTCGTAATATCAGTATGATATATACCGTTGCTAGCTACTCGTTTAAAAATACAAAGCTTATTGGGAGGGGGGATAAGAAATATTATGGGGTGA
>JASANE010011130.1:0-51208 GCA_030248225.1 Trileptium ribeirensis
TTGAATTTACTACAGGTCCGATAATGCCAAAATACTATTATGTTGCCGGATCTAGTTCATGAAGAAAAGAAAGATCCCGGCTCTCAAATAATGGTCGCAGCGCGTGATCCTAACTGTCCAGCGCGTGATACGATTTTTCTGTGGGGCCAGTCGATGTACATAATATCTGCCTTATTATGTGAGTATTTATATTATGCGTTCAAATGGTTTCTAGAATATTGTTTTTAGCACTTGCACAGAGAATTATTTGGTGTAGCATTTAGTTTTAAACGCAAAGCTCCCTGATCTGCGTGTTTATGGCTTATATTTTTGGTAGAAATTTATTGCTCAATTTTTTCCGTAATTTATTTTCATAAATTTTAAGTAATCAGATTGTTAGAATTTACCGCGCTTAAACCCTAAGCTTTGAGTTTGAATTCTACCGTGTTTAAATAGATAGTTTTTAATGTCCTGACCTAGTATCCCTTATAGATTCATACGTAGTGGGAGAATCACTATCAGGTTCTGTGAGTTTCTCCTAGTTCCGAACTGAGAGACAGAGAGGATATGCCTTTGGTAGGTAGAAAAAGCCAGTAAATAATTCATTTTTTAATTGCACCTACTTTGGAATTTTAGTCTGATCCGCTTTTTCTTGGTTTCCTTTGAAAACATCACACGTGTTGGGTCTTCTATTTATATTTTTGAATTTTGTTTGTGAAGTTTGATTAATAAATGAAATACTGTCGACCTGCTTTAAACGCGCAGAACAAATACCATGAAGAACTTATTCCTTGTTCTCAGGTTTTAAGTTTTATTGAATCAACCTAAGCAAATCCTGACGTCAAAAATCTGTTTGCTCCGTAGCTATATATTTTTTCATATCATATCCATATTGTATTTATTCCTTAAGACTATTTCTTATTATGTTGCTAACTGTGCGCTGGTTTTGTTCAAACAGATCATTTTGAAGTGAACTACTTGGTTGAAATTTTAGAGGGTAGTGCGGAAATATTTCTGATGGATTTTCGTAGCGCATCCGAAATCTTTGTAGGGTACATTTCCGAATGGCATGAACAGTGAACTGCCGAGATCTATCGTAAACGAGTTATCGCTAGTGTTACTGTTTTCACTTCGTGGAACCATCCACTGCAATTTTGTACCAAAAGTAGATCTCTTTTTGCTTTGCCATTGACTCTCACGGCATATTGTTTTCGCAGGGAAATTTTAGTTTCGAAATCTCGACCTAGCCACTGGCTCCCGACTAATACTGCAGCTCTTGAAACGCATGTAACAGCATAACGGAAAGAGTTTTAAAGTGCGAGTGGGCAGAACTTTGCATGGTATGTTGCGCATGTTAATCGACAATGTAATATGTGTAGAAATATAATAACAAAACCATGCAATTCTTACTGTAGATCACCGCCTTGTGTATACGTCAGAGTTGGATCCGATTAACCGCAGAATGCCAGCTAACTTGCGACCACGCGGCAATAGTCGGCACGCCGTGTTTCAGGTAAGTCTGAAATGTGAAACATACAGTAGTTTAAGACAGTAAAATGGTGTACGGCAAATATACAAAGGAGAATCAAGCCACAGCTTAGCTTGCAGCAACGCCTAAATAATACTGATTCAGTAGTTTTTGCTAAATGGTTATTTCTTCGTTGATAGGCCAAAAATATGTAGATTCTTTCAAAACTGCATACTTCCTACCCGTAAATTCTTTCAAAACTCTGAATACTTCCCACTCGTTTAGGTTAAGAAAAAAAACTAAAATTTAGTATATCTAAAATATATTTCAATTTTGAACAGGTCCTAGTCGGATTTTTGAATTCAAATCTTGGGCTGAAAATCTGAATACATGTGAACGCACCTTATGTTTATAGTGACAAGCTCATAAGCTTAATTTACAATGCACATTTGCTACAGGGTCCGGTAAAACTTTATTATTGTTCTACATCGGTGCATTTCCAGATTATTTTTATTAGTTTGCCTTAACGTGTTTAGGGTACTTCAACGGATCCAGTTGTTCAGATTGCGATTATCGCCGAAAGTCCACGCCTTCAAACACTACTGTCAACGTATGGTATCCAAACTCAAACTCCACATCAAGTAGAACCTGTTCAAATATGGTCATCCTACGATATGGTAAAGGTTTTTGAGAATTTGGGGAAGTCCAGTCGGCTGAAGCTATCTGGAAGACCGAAGCGACCGCTTGGTGCTTTATCAACTAGCAAAGTTAGATTCACTAATGTGTTTATCAACATTATGGAAACGAACTTATGCTGAACAAAACATATTAATGTTTTCGCTACAGTAATAATGCGGATTGGGTTAATAGTTGTGTGTAAGTGTTGTTGGGCTAAAATGTGTAAGTTGTGTATTTAAAGCATGTACTGCAGTTTTATCTAAATTCTATCTTCGAAACGGGCTTCTAAGTGCATTAAAATTCATTTTTATTTTGGTTTCTACCGTTTCGTTTTCGTATAATTTACCTCCTTTTAAACGCATTCACAGCGTTAAATTTGCTTATGTACTAATTAGTACAGTCGCGGCCAAAAATAAATGCAATGGAAAACGGTGGAAATGGCAATCGATCGAAATATCGTTTAATGGCACTCTATTGAAATCTATCGAAATTTCTTTTAAACGAAATCAATCTAAATCGATTATTTTGCGCTTTTTTTCTGACCGTGTCTGTACTTGGAAATGTCGGCTGTAGTGAGTATGTGATACATGTCTAAGCTGGCCGAGCAATATTACAGGTTTTTGGGAATAATGCTTCGTCGATGTTTATTTCGCATATTAATCTATCGGGCAACCCAGAGATAACTTTTATCAATACAAGTGACGTATGTGGGTACGTTGTTGCGGATAAAAACAGGCCGCTCTCTTAGAAAGCAAGGTATAGAACTTGGGAACTGGAGATGACACGGGACGGCTTGAAGTATGGAGGTGCATGGCAGCCATGCTGACGCGTCTGAGAAATCCAACGTTGTTACAGTTGGGCGGTTAAAAAGCATCTTAAAGCAGGCCGCTATCTCAGAAAGTAAGGTATAGAACTTTGGAACTGGAGTAGCCACAGGACAACTTGAAGTATGGGGGTGCATTATAGCCATGTAGACGAGTCTGAGAAATCCACCGTTGTTAAAATTTGGCGGTTGAAAAGTATCTTTCTGTAAAATTGTTTCTCTTACATATTGATAATATTTCATGCCAGTGTTTTGTTAAACATACCCGTCAAGAATAACGGCTGTTCGGTCCCTGCTTGTTAAATTTGTTCAATGCTCACTGACAGCTCGCACCACCTTTTAAAATCTGCGCGCTCGATGTTCGCCAACGGTCACGTCATTTCAAAATAGTACAATAAATTTATATTTTGTTATAGATAAGCTGCTGATGTCATAGTACTATAATAATTGGTAGTTTCTGGTATGCACATATTATGCAAGTAATATCAAGTTGTCAATAGTCAACCCAGTCCAGCTCATTCTAAAAGTTACAACTTTAAAACATTTTTAACAGTATTTGCTACAGATTACAGTGCATTTCGACAAATTCTGTTCAAAACGATTTCCGTGTTTTTCTAAATAAATTGTTTTATAATGGAAAAAGGTTAATGCAGTGCGCTCCAGAAATGACTGTCACCTTTCGAGCGAGCGAACGCAAGTGTAGAGTAAGCAGTGTTTCAACATGTTTTAAGCAGCGGGCGCACATCGAGCTAGCAACAGTCGTTTCTGGTTAGTACTATAAGTAGTTTACTGAGATCGGCGACATTATGTGGCCATAATGTTTTAAGGTGTATCGTGCTTTTGGCGAAACGGTTCTCTGCTATCCGCTGTTATTTGAAATTAGTGACTTCTACTTGGCTGCTGATCCGTCCATTATTATCGACGACATAAAGGTAAATAGTAATTATTATTCCTAGTCAATATCACGTGTAGTTTAGTTTCTGATAAGTTTGTAGTCAAATAATTTACTTTCATCGGATTAATAGCCAGGTGCCTAGTACAGCAACTCTGTGAATTTTATCCAGTCGTTGGCCAGTAAACCCGGTTTTCTTACACGCAGCTTAATTTATTTGCAATTCTGCTCAATTACTATCATGTAGCTGGGCCGGTCTTATAATAATTGTAGTTGCAGTTTGAAAAAAGGATCAAAACTGTTAGTGTTATAATAATAATACATTATGTGATTCAATGAATATTATTTATTCGAGTAGCAATAAATCGAGGTCTATAACACATGAATTTTTAGACGATATCGTGGAATAGTATTTGGTAATTTATACATGGTTTTAGTGATGGTGCTTTGCATGGTAATACGTAAGCTTAGCAATGCATTTATAGATATCTGATTAACCGTCTTAATATAAAAGCTGATACTATAATATTTGATTACAGCTTTCAAAGTATAATGTACGTCAACAGCTACTATTGAGAATCATTTGCCGACCAAATTTGTGGAGTTTTATTGTGAAAATTTCACGTTAGCTTCATATATCTTTTATAACAATTTTTTATAGTTGGTATTACACGATTAGTTTGATATTATTTTGTAAACCGATTTATGCAATTGAGAGTAAAAGTGATAGTAGAGTCCAATAGAGGTTATCTTGTATTATAGTGGTTAGAATATACATACATACTATGCTGTATTACGTAATTATTATACATCGGTAACGACGTCACGTGTACAACGAACAATGGTCACTCTTAGTAGATCACCGCCTTGACGGTTTGCAGATCACTCCAATGGTTTAATAGAAACATAAAATGGCCCAAAGCAAAACAAACACTTTCCGTATTATTGCCGGACTCAACGAGCTCAGTGATTCATCTTCATTTCGCTGTCAGCGCGAGTTTTTACTGGCTGTTAGTTTAGCACTCTTCTTGGCGTGTTCTGTAGAATATAGTGTTTTATTTTTTCCACAGTGTGAATGTATTTTTATAATCACTAAATTATTAATAACTACATCAATGTATTACATAGGTTTTTGGATTCTTCAAGATTTACGATAAAAATAAAACGGACTTTCTTTGAATCCTGGAACGATAACGTTGTACCCAGTTTTAGTCATCGCTATTATAAAAAATTTTTGAAATGCTAAGAAACTCCCGTTTTTTGAAATGCTAAGAAACTCCCATTTTGTAAAGGGTTACAGTATAAGTGGCGCCCATATTGGCAACAACCGAATAATGTTGTATAAACACAGCTGGAGTCCAGTTAGCAATAGTTTTTTGGCGTCTAACAACATATAATACGAATCATTTCCTCAATAAATTTTTCTGGTGGAAAATTATTTACTATCTGTCTGCTAAGTCATTATTATGATTATTTGACAAAAGCCTGATTCCTAATTATTGATGTGTGGGGCTAACGTATGCAACATTTCCGTGGAATTTATATAGATTAGTAGTTTTTATGGTCATAGATTGATGATATTTTCCTTTTACTTTTCGGATTTTATTGATACTAACACTGGAAGTTTTCTTGATACTAGTTCACACTTTTTGACATGACACTTGACATTTTTGAAATCAGCATTATTGAAGCTCAAAATCGGAACAGATTCTGTTCAAACTCTGAGAAGATTTTTTCATAATTTTTTATCACTGTTTTCGTATATCTGAACGTTTGAACGCTGTTCAGAGCATTGATGATGTCATCTGTTTTTAACGCATCAGCGACAAAATAAACTAGCAAATTTTTTTTGTTGAAATGATCTCGAGTGTTGTACCGTTTAACAAAAATAATTTTTTATTGTGATATTATCTCCGCGACGCATGTTGTAGGCCATACAATGCACGGTCGGGGTGCTAAATTTTTCTCACATGTGTGGTGATATTTCTTGGGATTAAGCAAGTTACTCAGGCTGAAGTTTCGCCTTTGCATCCTTTGCAAATTGTTGTGGGTCTTCAAGTGACGTTGCTTAAGGTATTAAATCCGTATGAATTAAGGTTGGGTCCCCAAAACTTAAGGTCACTATAAATTATTATAACCGTGGTGGGAGAATCCTACATCTGCTGTGTTCAAAACTTACAATGGAAAACCCAGCCACAAGTAGTATATTCGTAAAATACACTCAGCCGGTAATGGAACGACTGAGCACAAAACTCTCTAGTCTTTAAACAATATCGTTCACGATGAGACAAAATGTTGAAAAGTGCGCTACCTTGGTATCGGTCGTCTAACCTTTAAGTCGAGTCAAGTGTATTCTGGTCTCTTCACAAAGGGGAACCAGTTCTCCGGAATATACAAACTCCCCGCAAGATTTCGGTGGCTCTGCTGAGGTAGGTTTTGCTTCCGCCTTGTCGGTTCACAGCACCACCCAGGAATTTTGAAGTGACGTCAGAAGTAATCATTCTAACGAAAATTTTAAGGGAATACTTAATACTATAATTGCTTTTATTCAGACTATTCTGGCTTGTCCAAAACGTGTGTGCCGGTTAAGGGGTGAGGGAGGCTTGGGAACCCGAATCCCTGGCAAAATTTTTGACTTCTCCCCAGTAAATACACCTCCAGGTGACATAATAACTTGACATAATCTTTTTTTGCAACAATACATTCTGAAGTGAAAAATTAGATTTATTTCAGCAGATATGTTTTGGAAAGTTGTTTTTAGCATCGGTGAAGACATTTCTGCACTGATCCTGAAGCCGTTTATTAACCGTTTTAGCGTTTTTCGCTTAAAAATATTAAATTTTGAAATTTTTTAGATTCCAACACCACGGTCTCTATACAGTTCAAGTCAGGGAGGCCAATCCTGGCAAAATTCGACGCTCCCCAGTTTTGAAATAGGAGGCCCCTGTTTATAGCCCTTGCAAAATTTTTAGCGAATGGAGAAGTCAGCTATTTATTGTAAAAAAATGCTGAGTAATATGAAGCGCAAACTGCTTAGATAGATAGTCATGTTTAGTACGAAACAACGATATATGTTGTAAAATGATCGCGAACTGTATAAAATGTCATTATAAGACACCAGTTAATTTGGGGGCACGGTTCACCTGTAATCTTGGGGAAACCTCGCAAAGTATTTAAGATTCGAGCTGTGAGCTCCGCTAAAGGCCTCCAGGTACTATTTTGATGATGTGGAGAGGTC
Organism: Trileptium ribeirensis; assembly: GCA_030248225.1. Lineage (NCBI taxonomy): Eukaryota > Metazoa > Nematoda > Enoplea > Enoplida > Thoracostomopsidae > Trileptium > Trileptium ribeirensis. The sequence goes on from JASANE010011130.1 coordinate 7,079, forward strand.
AGCTATTATTTATATTTTGTTTCTTTCTGTTTGCACTCAATGTTGTGAGCAGTGTAGCACATTAGCAATTCAATATTGAGTCTCTTTTTTGACTAGTGTCGACCCTTATTAATAACATTTTGGCCCTGTTTCCTGTTGGTTAATTGTAGTCATTTTGCCACGTTGGCATGGGCCAACATATAGCGCAGATCTTTCATTGTTGTATCTGTATTCGCCACGCTGGAGCATTTTAGCAATATTAATTTGCGTTATTGTAAATTTCAGCATTTTACATAATTGTAATCGCATTGTTATGTTAGCCCTTTGTGTTGACATAAATCGCAATTAAAGCAGTGGCAAACTAAGTTTTCCTAATGAAGATAAAAATTATTTTATCGAAAACAAATTTATTATTTAATGTTGTAAAACTTCAAACGTAATGAAATATGACACATTTTGTTGCATCTTTTTGTCAGTTATTCATGAGTGTGTGAAGAGGAAGTACTATGGGTGTTTTGTTTGTCATACGTGAATGCAATCGCTTATGCCCCTTTTTCTAATACGTTTAATATTTAATATCACAAAGCTGCCATCTTTAGAAAACTCTGGCCTTTGTATCGCACCGATGGAAAATGGGTGGACGCCCGACAACGGTCGGTCTTATTCGTGAGCAAAGTATAGCCGGCGAACGTTTTTCAAATATGTTGGAACTGCTAATGTCGTTTAAAACCGGTTACTGCGAAGGTACACGCGTTCGTCTTGGCCGGTTACAGGTTACATTGTTTTACTTGATCGTTATATATTTGTGATTAGAATTGCTCAGTAATCGCGAGAAATGGGTATTGTTCGTTGGTTAAGTTTTAATTTTTAGTCAGTGGAATACCATGGTACCACCGTTGTAGTGGAATTTTCGAATGATGTTAAGTATTATTTTGCCTTATAACAGTTTTGAATTGGACACGATGCTTCTGCACAGTTTGTCGACAGTTATTATTAACGAAATTTATTAAATTTAATGAAAAAACTTAGCCGAATCAAGCAGTGCTGCGTTTTTCTGGGTTCGAACTCACAATGGACATTTGCGAGTGGATTCTGTTAACTTCAACATTCCAGCGGAAGTATGAACTATTTATATTGGCGGCGTAAGAGGTAAAAGAAAATTTGTGTTTAACAATGATTCTTCTTAGAATATTATTTGTAAGTATTGAAAAAAATTTTAACTAATTTTTTTGGTCCATACTTGAAAGTTCAGTCATTTTAATTATAATTTGTTGATGTCCACGATTCCTGCCGAATACATCCACTTCAATGTTTTTCGTGAACCTTCCTCCATTGAATACAGCTACATAGTAGTTGTGATTAATGAAACACATGGCGATTACTTACAATAGAAACTTTGACAAATGATATAAATCGCGGCTCAATAATTGAATTAATAACAATACATTATAATTGTACTTCATCATTAACAAGAATTATTCTACCACCGATTTCACTGACTACTGCAGTCTGCGGTGACGGAAAAATACAAAATATTGACTCAAACACAGTAACGCACCGTATTTGGCCCATGATGAATATAAATATTCGCCCCAGTTGACTGTCGCCTTACGACCGAGCTACAGTTCTGGCCAAAATGGATGCTGTTCGTTGATGTTAGCTCGATAAATTCAAAATTTTGTTCGAAAATTGTTGGAGACGCATTCGAAATATTGGTGCGATTTTTAAATTTGTTCGAGAGCTCTTCGAAGTTTGTTCGAAAAGTGTTCAAATATTGTTAGCAATTAATAAATTTTGTTTTATTTCTGTTCAATATTCGTCCCTTCAAAAGTTGACACGGATTTCTGGCGAGTGCTGTAGAACCGAGCAGATTAAAGTAAAACTTTATTTTCCTGCGGGAAAGTTGCGACTAAGGAACGAACGAACAATATTAACGACTAGTGGTTAATTGTGCTAGCGAGCTCTGTGCAGTCACTATGCATAAAAACACAATAATTAAGATTCTCAGATCAACAAGGATAGCTGAGCGCTAAATATGTTGCACTTGCAAAAAATAACTATCAAACGCCCAAAACCTGGTTGAAAAGAATTCTTTCTATAGCAGAATTTTATTACTACTTCAAAATTTAGTGTGAGCCAGTCGACACAAGCTCATAAGTTGTCTGCTCACAAAGATGGCAGTCAAAATTTTTTGCGAATACTGAAGTACTTCTAAAGAGTCGTATGCAGATTGGGTCTCTGTAATTGCCGTTTAGAATGATATACTTCCTCCTTAATTATTGCTTAGAAACTGCAGTGCTCGTTAGAAATAAGTGGTTCTTTTTCGTTCGAGAAATTTCAAATATTGTTTGTTAGTCGCATTTTGTACGAGATCGCTGGAAATTTCTACGGCGCTTTTTTGAAAATTTATTTGTCGACATTTGCTCGAGACTCTTGTTTATGGATATTCTCCGACCAATTTTATCGTATTTAATCGCTATCCTAAAGTAAGTTTAATCGAAAATTATTATTGTTTTATTGCATTGTAAGTACAGTGACGGCGAGAAATAAGTACAAAATAGTCTTTGGATTTCGGTTTTAGACTAAATGAAATTTCGATAAAATGTGATTTAACAATGTAATTAGTTTTGGCTGATACTGTATATAGCTATTATAATGGCTTTTTTACAAAGGGGAGGAGGTCCCGAATTATATTAACTTCCCCGTGTTTTCCCAAGTAAATTGTGGGCTCCATGTTATTTTCTTGCTGCCACTAAACAATTAGCGTATAATTAATGCTCATGGGTTAAAAGATATGCCTTTTTTGTTTTTTTAGCAAAAAATATCGAAACTTTTCCATGTGGGGGTAAAAATCGCCAAAATTTTTCCTTTTATATCAGCCCAGTGCCCACATGCAATCTATCTTCAAATTACACATAAAACGTTTTCTGGTAGTTACAGTTTTTTTGGTCCCCCAGCTCATCTGCCTTCGCTGTAATTTAAGTTCTCCCAGTTACAGTCTGGGGATCCCCATGTACAATTTAGTAGTTTGGAGCAGCCGGTTATATTTTGCTTTACAATTTCATAACTATCACTGCGTGATGAGAACTAAAAAATGACATGCGTGCAAAATTTAATGATTTACACTTACTGTTTTTGATATTTTGATCGGTTTGAATGTGGCACATTGTGTTCATGTTGGACGTTGGTATTCAGGTAATCAATATTATTGCTGTGTTTTTAGTTCGTTTATGTTGTATCTTTAATCCCATTAGGAAAGATAAACGTGCATGCATACTTGTAGTTATAGATCTCTCACGCAGCTTTGTTTCAAGTGAGTGATGCCACACTCTGATGGCCACGGAGTGCTTCATGGCTGAGTTGTAAGTTTTGGCTACTGCATGCTTTTATACATCCTTCGTCATGCATTGTATGTTTCATATATCTGTTATCACTCAATGTACATCTGTATTCCATTCACATTGTGTTTGTTTGTCTGTTGTAAAGCACTAACAGCGCATTACGTAAACTAACAGCCAGTCTCTTGGCCGTTCACAGGATACTCGTTTACCACCCATTTGAGGTGACCAAATGAGTGTTGGACATGGTTAAAAACTTCTTATACGCATTCACGTGACTTATTTAAGGGAGATGATTACTGCCCTCGTTGTATAGTACCTATGTACATATGTTTGATTAGGTACAGCTAAAGTACGCACCAGAAATAAATGTCGCAAATTTTGAGCAAAATGCGAGTGAGTGGCTCGCTTGAAATTTGAAATTGTAGTGGCTCGCCAACAACAATTAAAATTAATATCTAATTCTGTTTTGGAACAAATTTACTTCGAGCTCGTCCCCAGCGAGCCGCAATAAATCTGGAGCGAGCTGCGAGCCGGTCACGAGCGGGCGAAAGGCATTTTTGGCAAGTACTAGTCCGCGCCAGAAGTGACAGTTGTATTTCGATTAAAACGCAGCAAATAGTTCGCTCGAGACTTCGAAACTGTTAGAAATAATTATTCCATTTTTAAAATAAATTTCTTTCAGTTGCGTCGCGAACTTTTTAAGAATAATTACTGTACGTATTCCTTTTTTGTACCAAAATGGAGCAGCTATTCGCTTGACAACTCTTAGAGTTGAACTCTAGCATATTCCTTTCACCCATGCTGGTCTACAACCTGTTGTAGTTGAAGAAGAGTGTAGCAATTTTTTTGAAAACGTCTTGGAATCGTCGCTATATATACGATTACCGCCAAAAATGACCGCAGCTGTTCTATTGCTGTTGCTTTATGTTCGCTCAATGCTCGCTCTCTGCTCGGATCATGGTTTAACACTCGTCGCTCTCGCTCGCTGGTAAGGCAACATTCGTTTCTGGCGCGCACAAAGGCTTTCAAATGTAAGGCTTTAGTTTTGCAACATCAGTTGAACTGAAAATGAAACATTATCAACAGGATGTGGTACATTGTTAATGCTAATATAGTTGCTTATCTAAATGAAGTCTACCATCCGGCATATGGCTCGTCGTTGAAAGCTAACCAATCGACCAACCTCAGTGTTTATCGTACGAGAAGCAGACGTGGTTCATGCGAATTTCAAAAAGATGTACTGGACGCTATGCGTCAAATGGTTAACGGCGTTATGGACGGAATACGGGTGCGCGTTGGACGAGTTCAGGTTAGCTAGCTAAACAAGGGCCGAGCAAACATTGTTTCGATAATAGCTAGTGTGGATTAGGGAAGATGACGGTTACCAGTACTGTTATGTAAACCCGTGTTTGACGACAGGAACGTTTTCAGCCTTATCAACTTCATTTCTGGAGGAGATCTCAGCATTAATAAGCCCTGCAGTTTTATGTGGGAGTAGAAGCTCGGACACCCCCCCCCCCCCCGGTTTTTGACAGAGGGGGGGGGACCCTAAGCTTTGGGCTGTCAGTTGGATTACTACCGCGATCGGTTCAACTGACCAAGCTGGCGGTCCAACATACCTGCTCAAAAGTAGGGAGTGCGGGCTGTCCGTGCGCAAAGTTGGGGTCTGTGCAATGTGACTCACCAGAAACAGGAGACGGGTTTACATACGTTACAGTGTTGGGAAGCATCATACTAATAACTCATGCATTCTTGGCAATAATGAGTGTTTCGTTCAGTTTCTCCTGGTGTGCTCTGTGATCGAGAGTGAAAAAAGTTACATAACATATAATGAAATGCAGGTAAGATAATTATGTTCATTTTTATTTTGATTTCTTAGCACGTCTTGTATAGCTAATCTGTAACGTTTGGGGTAAATTTATTTTCTGTTTGTCATCTAAAAATCATTTTCAATATCTGATATATTGTGTGTATCATGAGGGCGACCATTCTATGTTTTGTACAGTGTTTAGCTGCTAAGGAATTATCAGTTGTAAAAATAACATTGGTGTTGTACAATAATATTATTGGAACTAGTCACTAAACTAGTGTAAAAATTTCGAAACATTTTATTGGTTACAAAAATTCTACTCTTTATAGGTTTTTATTATATATATATCGTCGCATGAGTGACAGAATATCGTATGTAGCGTTTTTTGCACTATATGAGTTATGGCATAGAAATTAATGGTTTTAGGCCTCCGGTGTTAGTAACAAAGTATCGTATGTCGCTGCGTCGTGACTTTTTGAGCTGTTTCCTATTAACATTTTATCGTATGTTCAAAGATTTGTGTAGTTATAGTGGCAAAATAACGTATGTAGCATTTTATCCACATACAATATTTTGTCACTTCCACTAGTTGCAATAATATTATTGTACAACACCAATGCTCATTTTCTACAATGATAATTCCCTAGCAGCTAAACACTGTAGCAAACATAGAGTGGTCGCCCTCATGATACACACAATATATCAGATATCGAAATAAATTTCGAGATGACAAACAGAATAAATTTACGCCAAACGTTACAGATTAGCTATACAAGACGTGCTAAGAAATCAAAATCAAAAATGAACATAATTATCTTACCTGCATTTAATTTATATGTTATGTAACTTTTTTCACTCTCGATCACAGAGGGTACCAGGAGCTTTGAAACGAAACACTCATTATTGCCAGGATTGCATGAGTTATTAGTATGATGCTTCCCAACACTGTAACGTATGTAAACCCGTCTCCTGTTTCTGGTGAGTCACATTGCACAGACCCCAACTTGGGGGGGGGCCGCACTCCCTACTTTTGAGCAGGTATGTTGGACCGCCAGCTTGGTCAGTTGAACCGATCGCGGTAGTAATCCAACTGACACCCCAAAGCTTAAGTTGCCAAAGGCCTATGTTCAAGAGGGGTGTGCGAGCGTCTTACTCCACACAAAACTGCAGGCTCTTATTCATGCTCAATTTCTCCTCCAGAAAATAAAAGTAATAAGGCTGAAAACATTTCCTGTCGTCAAACGACGGTACGTAGTCTACCTAATAAGCGTCATCTTCCTAATCCACACTAGCTATTTATCGAAACAATGTTTGCTCGGCCCTTGTTTAGCTAGCCTGAACTCGGTCCAACGCGCACCCATCTCCGTCGTAACGCATTAACCATTTGACGTTAGTCAAGTACATCTTTTTGAAATTCGCATGGACCACGTATCCTTCTCGTACGATAAACACTGAGGTTGGTCGATTGGTTAGCTTCAACGACGAGCCACTATGCCCGGACGGTAGACTTCATTTAGATAGGGTATACTAGCATTAATTATTACCGCATCCCTTGTTTCACTTTCAGTTCAATAATATTTGCAAAACTAAAGCCTTACATTTGAAAGCCTTTGTGCGCGCCAGAAACAAATGTTGAACGAGAGCAACGAGTGTTAAACGATGATTCGAGCAGAGAGCGAACATTGAGCGAAACGTAAAGCAACAGCAAGGCACAGAACAGCTGCAGTGGTTGGCGGGGGTATCGATATATAGCGACGATTGCAAGACGTTTTCAACAAATTTGCTACACTCCTCCTCAACTACAACAGGTGCTAGACCAGCATGGTGAAAGTGAAAGGAATAGTGCTAGAGTTCAACTCTAAGAGTTGTCAAGCGAATAGCTGCTCCATTTTGGTACAAAAAAGGAATACGTACAGTAATTATTCTTTAAAAAGTTCGCGACGCAACTGAAAGAAATTTATTTTAAAAATGGAGTAATTATTGTCTAACAGTTTTCGAAGTCTCGAGCGAACTATTTTGCTGCGTTTTAATGGAAATACAACTGTCACTTCTGGCGCGGACTAGTACTTGCCAAAAATCCCTTTCGCCCGCTCGTGACCGGCTCGCAGCTCGCTCCAGATTTATTGCGGCTCACTGGGGACGAGCTCGAAGTAAATTTATTCCAAAACGAGAATTAGATATTAATTTTAATTGTTGTTGGCGAGCCACTACAATTTCAAATTTCAAGCGGGCCACTCACTCGTTTTTTGCTCAAAATTTGCGACATTTATTTCTGGTGCTTACTTTAGCTGTACCTAATCAAACATATGTACATAGGTACTATACAACGAGAGGCAGTACTCGATCTCCCTTAAATAAGTCACGTGAATGCGTATAAGAAGTTTTTAACCATGTCGAACTTACTCATTTGGTCCACCTCAAATGGGTGGTAAACGAGTATCCTGTGAACAGGCCAAGAGAGAGCTGGCTGTTAGTTTACGTAATGCGCTGTTAGTACTTTACAACAGACAAACAAACACAATGTGAATGGAATACATATGTACATTGAGTGATAACAGATATATGAAACATACAATGCATAACAAAGGATGTATAAAAGCATGCAGTAGCCAAAACTTACAGACTCAGCCATGGAAGCACTCCGTGGCCATCAGAGTGTGGCATCACTCACTTGAAACAAAGGTGCGTGAGAGATCTATAACTACAAGTATGCGTGCAGGTTTATCTTTCCTAATAGGATTAAATAAACAATTTAAACAAACTAAAAAACACAGCAATAATATTGATTACCTGAATACCAACGTCCAACATGAACACAATGTGCCACATTCAAACCGATCAAAATATCAAAAACAGTAAGTGTAAATCATTAAATTTTGCACGCATGTCATTTTTTAGTTCTCATCACGCAGTGATAGTTATGGGAAATTGTAAAGCAAAATATAACCGGCTGCTCCAAACTACTAAATTGTACATGGGTGCCCCAGACTGTAACTGGGAGAACTTAAATTACAGCGAAGGCAGATGAGCTGGGGGACCAAAAAAACTGTAACTACCAGAAAACGTTTTATGTGTAATTTGAAGATAGATTGCATGTGGGCACTGGGCTGATATAAAAGGAAAAATTTTGGCGATTTTTACCCCCACATGGAAAAGTTTCGATATTTTTTGCTAAAAAAACAAAAAAGGCATATCTTTTAACCCATGAGCATTAATTATACGCTAATTGTTTAGTGGCAGCAAGAAAATAACATGGAGCCCACAATTTACTTGGGAAAACACGGGGAAGTTAATATAATTCGGGACCTCCTCCCCTTTGTAAAAAAGCCATTATAATAGCTATATACAGTCTCAGCCAAAACTAAGTACATTGTTAAATCACATTTGATCGAAATTTCATTTAGTCGAAAACCGAAATCCAAAGACTATTTTGTACTTATTTCTCGCCGTCACTGTACTTACAATGCAATAAAACAATAATAATTTTCGATTAAACTTACTTTAGGATAGCGATTAAATACGATAAAATTGGTCGGAGAATATCCATAAACAAGAGTCTCGAGCAACTGTCGAACAATAAATTTTCAAAAAAGCGCCGTAGAAATTTCCAGCGATCTCGTACAAAATGCGACTAACAAACAATATTTGAAATTTCTCGAACGAAAAAGTACCACTTATTTCTAACGAGCACTGCAGTTTCTAAGCAATAATTAAGGAGGAAGTATATCATTCTAAACGGCAACTACAGAGACCCAATCTGCATACGACTCTTTAGAAGTATTTCAGTATTCGCAAAAAATTTTGACTGCCATCTTTGTGAGCAGACAACTTATGAGCGAGTCTCGACTGGCTCACACTAAATTTTGAAGTAGTAATAAAATTCTGCTATAGAAAGAATTCTTTTCAACCAGGTTTTGGGCGTTTGATAGTCATTTTTTGCAAGTGCAACATATTTAGCGCTCAGCTATCCTTGTTGATCTGAGAATCTTAATTATTGTGTTTTTACGCATAGTGACTGCACAGAGCTCGCTAGCACAATTAACCACTAGTCGTTAATATTGTTCGTTCGTTCCTCAGTCGCAACTTTCCCGCAGGAAAATAAAGTTTTACTTTAATCTGCTCGGTTCTACAGCACTCGCCAGAAATCCGTGTCAACTTTCGAAGGGACGAATATTGAACAGAAATAAAACAAAATTTATTAATTGCTAACAATATTTGAACACTTTTCGAACAAACTTCGAAGAGCTCTCGAACAAATTTAAAAATCGCACCAATATTTCGAATGCGTCTCCAACAATTTTCGAACAAAATTTTGAATTTATCGAGCTAACATCGAACGAACAGCATCCATTTTGGCCAGAACTGTAGCTCGGTCGTAAGGCGACAGTCAACTGGGGCGAATATTTATATTCATCATGGGCCAAATACGGTGCTTTACTGTGTTTGAGTCAATATTTTGTATTTTTCCGTCACCGCAGACTGCAGTAGTCAGTGAAATCGGTTGTAGAATAATTCTTGTTAATGATGAAGTACAATTATAATGAATTGTTAATAATTCAATTATTGAGCCGCGATTTATATCATTTGTCAAAGTTTCTATTGTAAGTAATCGCCATGTGTTTCATTAATCACAACTACTATGTAGCTGTATTCAATGGAGGAAGGTTCACGAAAAACATTGAAGTGGATGTATTCGGCAGGAATCGTGGACATCAACAAATTATAATTAAAATGACTGAACTTTCAAGTATGGACCAAAAAAATTAGTTAAAATTTTTTTCAATACTTACAAATAATATTCTAAGAAGAATCATTGTTAAACACAAATTTTCTTTTACCTCTTACGCCGCCAATATAAATAGTTCATACTTCCGCTGGAATGTTGAAGTTAACAGAATCCACTCGCAAATGTCCATTGTGAGTTCGAACCCAGAAAAACGCAGCACTGCTTGATTCGGCTAAGTTTTTTCATTAAATTTAATAAATTTCGTTAATAATAACTGTCGACAAACTGTGCAGAAGCATCGTGTCCAATTCAAAACTGTTATAAGGCAAAATAATACTTAACATCATTCGAAAATTCCACTACAACGGTGGTACCATGGTATTCCACTGACTACTGCAGTCTGCGGTGACGGAAAAATACAAAATATTGACTCAAACACAGTAAAGCACCGTATTTGGCCCATGATGAATATAAATATTCGCCCCAGTTGACTGTCGCCTTACGACCGAGCTACAGTTCTGGCCAAAATGGATGCTGTTCGTTCGATGTTAGCTCGATAAATTCAAAACTTTGTTTTTCGAAAATATTTGGAGACGCATTCGAAATATTGGTGCGATTTTTAAATTTGTTCGAGAGCTCTTCGAAGTTTGTTCGAAAAGTGTTCAAATATTGTTAGCAATTAATAAATTTTGTTTTATTTCTGTTCAATACTCATCCCTTCGAAAGTTGACACGGATTTCTGGCGAGTGCTGTAGAACCGAGCAGATTAAAGTAAAACTTTATTTTCCTGCGGGAAAGTTGCGACTGAGGAACGAACGAACAATATTAACGACTAGTGGTTAATTGTGCTAGCGAGCTCTGTGCAGTCGCTATCAGTAAAAACACAATAATTAAGATTCTCAGATCAACAAGGATAGCTGAGCGCTAAATATGTAGCACTTCCCCAAAAAATGACTATCAAACGCCCAAAACCTGGTTGAAAAGAATTCTTTCTATAGCAGAATTTTATTACTACTTCAAAATTTAGTGTGAGCCAGTCGAGACTCGCTCATAAGTTGTCTGCTCAAACAAAGATGGCAGTCAAAATTTTTTGCGAATACTGAAATACTTCTAAAGAGTCGTATGCAGATTGGGTCTCTGTAGTTGCCGTTTAGAATGATATACTTCCTCCTTAATTATTGCTTAGAAACTGCAGTGCTCGTTAGAAATAAGTGGTACTTTTTCGTTCGAGAAATTTCAAATATTGTTTGTTAGTCGCATTTTGTACGAGATCGCTGGAAATTTCTACGGCGCTTTTTTAGAAAATTTATTGTTCGACAGTTGCTCGAGACTCTTGTTTATGGATATTCTTCCGACCAATTTTATCGTATTTAATCGCTATCCTAAAGTAAGTTTAATCGAAAATTATTATTGTTTTATTGCATTGTAAGTACGGTGACGGCGAGAAATAAGTACAAAATAGTCTTTGGATTTCGGTTTTCGACTAAATGAAATTTCGATCAAATGTGATTTAACAATGTACTTAGTTTTGGCTGAGACTGTATATAGCTATTATAATGGCTTTTTTACAAAGGGGAGGAGACCCGATTTATAATTTAACTTCCCCGTGTTTTCCCAAGTAAATTGTGGGCTCCATGTTATTTTCTTGCTGCCACTAAACAATTAGCGTATAATTAATGCTCATGGGTTAAAAGATATGCCTTTTTTGTTTTTTTAGCAAAAAATATCGAAACTTTTCCATGTGGGGGTAAAAATCGCCAAAATTTTTCCTTTTATATCAGCCCAGTGCCCACATGCAATCTATCTTCAAATTACACATAAAACGTTTTCTGGTAGTTACAGTTTTTTTGGTCCCCCAGCTCATCTGCCTTCGCTGTAATTTAAGTTCTCCCAGTTACAGTCTGGGGATCCCCATGTACAATTTAGTAGTTTGGAGCAGCCGGTTATATTTTGCTTTACAATTTCATAACTATCACTGCGTGATGAGAACTAAAAAATGACATGCGTGCAAAATTTAATGATTTACACTTACTGTTTTTGATATTTTGATCGGTTTGAATGTGGCACATTGTGTTCATGTTGGACGTTGGTATTCAGGTAATCAATATTATTGCTGTGTTTTTAGTTCGTTTATGTTGTCTATTTAATCCCATTAGGAAAGATAAACGTGCATGCATACTTGTAGTTATAGATCTCTCACGCAGCTTTGTTTCAAGTGAGTGATGCCACACTCTGATGGCCACGGAGTGCTTCATGGCTGAGTTGTAAGTTTTGGCTACTGCATGCTTTTATACATCCTTCGTCATGCATTGTATGTTTCATATATCTGTTATCACTCAATGTACATCTGTATTCCATTCACATTGTGTTTGTTTGTCTGTTGTAAAGCACTAACAGCGCATTACGTAAACTAACAGCCAGTCTCTTGGCCGTTCACAGGATACTCGTTTACCACCCATTTGAGGTGACCAAATGAGTGTTGGACATGGTTAAAAACTTCTTATACGCATTCACGTGACTTATTTAAGGGAGATGATTACTGCCCTCGTTGTATAGTACCTATGTACATATGTTTGATTAGGTACAGCTAAAGTACGCACCAGAAATAAATGTCGCAAATTTTGAGCAAAATGCGAGTGAGTGGCTCGCTTGAAATTTGAAATTGTAGTGGCTCGCCAACAACAATTAAAATTAATATCTAATTCTGTTTTGGAACAAATTTACTTCGAGCTGATCCCAGCGAGCCGCAATAAATCTGGAGCGAGCTGCGAGCCGGTCACGAGCGGGCGAAAGGCATTTTTGGCAAGTACTAGTCCGCGCCAGAAGTGACAGTTGTATTTCGATTAAAACGCAGCAAATAGTTCGCTCGAGACTTCGAAACTGTTAGAAATAATTATTCCATTTTTAAAATAAATTTCTTTCAGTTGCGTCGCGAACTTTTTAAGAATAATTACTGTACGTATTCCTTTTTTGTACCAAAATGGAGCAGCTATTCGCTTGACAACTCTTAGAGTTGAACTCTAGCATATTCCTTTCACCCATGCTGGTCTACAACCTGTTGTAGTTGAGGAGGAGTGTAGCAAATTTGTTGAAAACGTCTTGGAATCGTCGCTATATATACGGTACCCGCCAAAAATGACCGCAGCTGTTCTGTTGCTGTTGCTTTATGTTCGCTCAATGCTCGCTCTCTGCTCGAATCATGGTTTAACACTCGTCGCTCTCGCTCGCTCGTAAGGCAACATTCGTTTCTGGCGCGCACAAAGGCTTTCAAATGTAAGGCTTTAGTTTTGCAACATCAGTTGAACTGAAAATGAAACATTATCGACGGGATGTGGTACATTGTTAATGCTAGTATAGTTGCTTATCTAAATGAAGTCTACCGTCCGGCATATGGCTCGTCGTTGGAAGCTAACCAATCGACCAACCTCAGTGTTTATCGTACGAGAAGCAGACGTGGTTCATGCGAATTTCAAAGATGTACTCGACGCTATGCGTCAAATGGTTAACGGCGTTATGGACGGAATACGGGTGCGCGTTGGACGAGTTCAGGTTAGCTAGCTAAACAAGGGCCGAGCAAACATTGTTTCGATAATAGCTAGTGTGGATTAGGGAAGATGACGGTTACCAGTACTGTTATGTAAACCCGTGTTTGACGACAGGAACGTTTTCAGCCTTATCAACTTCATTTCTGGAGGAGATCTCAGCATTAATAGAGCCCTGCAGTTTTGTGTGGGAGTAGAAGCTCGGACACCCCCCCCCCCCAGGTTTTTGACAGAGGGCTTCGGACCCTAAGCTTTGGGCTGTCAGTTGGATTACTACCGCGATCGGTTCAACTGACCAAGCTGGCGGTCCAACATACCTGCTCAAAAGTAGGGAGTGCGGGCTGTCCGTGCGCAAAGTTGGGGTCTGTGCAATGTGACTCACCAGAAACAGGAGACGGGTTTACATACGTTACAGTGTTGGGAAGCATCATACTAATAACTCATGCATTCTTGGCAATAATGAGTGTTTCGTTCAGTTTCTCCTGGTGTGCTCTGTGATCGAGAGTGAAAAAAGTTACATAACATATAATGAAATGCAGGTAAGATAATTATGTTCATTTTTATTTTGATTTCTTAGCACGTCTTGTATAGCTAATCTGTAACGTTTGGGGTAAATTTATTCTGTTTGTCATCTCGAAATCATTTTCGATATCTGATATATTGTGTGTATCATGAGGGCGACCATTCTATGTTTGCTACAGTGTTTAGCTGCTAAGGAATTATCATTGTAGAAAATGAGCATTGGTGTTGTACAATAATATTATTGGAACTAGTCACTAAACTAGTGTAAAAATTTCGAAACATTTTATTGGTTACAAAAATTCTACTCTTTATAGGTTTTTATTATATATATATTTATTCTCTTTATTCTCTTCTAGGTTTTTCAATATAATGTATGTAAATGACTAATTTCTAAGCAGCTAGTAAGTTATTATTTTTGCTCCACATGTTGGTAAAACAAAAACGTTTTAGGACAAAATGTTCTCACAATATAGCAAGCGCGAAATGCGTTTCAAAGTGCAGATTTTAATGAGGGTTTTATCTAACTCTCAATTTCTTGTGCGAATCTAAGAAAGCCAGAAATCCTTTTCCTACAATCAGGTCCAGCTAGATTTATTTAAAAAATTCAATTAAAATTAGCTTCCACATTTTCGTAATATGTAAAATTTTTTATACTATAAATTATTGTTAAAACTATTAATAAGGTAAAATCCACCGACTCTAACAACAGATATTTGGGAACAAATTACTGCTCTAATTCGGATGAATCTCCACTTTTGTAGAAAATTTGGCACCGTTTTCAAAAATTGGGGCAACGCTCATCTCTGATTTTTCGGAAAAAGTTATGTGCTCTTAAAGATAAAGAAATATATATTGAAAATTTGCATTATTTAGTTATTGAAAGCGCGTAGTTCCTTTTTACACAGCACGTGCATTTTATATACATTCCATAACCTATTATCGTGGACGAGAACCAGTTGTGTTAATGTTAATGTTAAACCTGCTGTGTTAATGTGAATGAGAACCAGTTGTGTTAATTTTAAACAAGTTGGTTTGGAGTTATATTATGTATAGTAATATTCCATTGACGTTATGTCATTTTATAGTTCAATGACATTTCGATATCAGTGGCTGTTTGGTCAGGCTAACATTACAGCTAACATTATTATAATGTACATTACGTTCCAATTATACAATAAATTTCTTCCGCCATGATGGTGTTATTTCATTGTTAAATAAAAAATTGCTTGTGCTCATACGGCTGTCTTTATCTTAGTGAATCTACAGACATTATAATGTAGGTACGTTTTCATTGTAGAATTTGTTGTCAGCATCATGTGTCGAATATTTGGACTTTGCCACTGAAGAAAACGAAACCGTACGAGAAACGATAAAGCCTTATCGAGATGTTAAAACTAAGTCGTCATACGCTAGTCTTGTCGATATTCGTCAAGACGTTTGTGTCATTAGTAGCGACGATGATTTTATAGTCGAGGTATATTTTTTGATTAATAAATTGCTTTTTCATATTTCTCTTCGCAGGAACAGGTATATAGTAGTTATGTACAATCACGGCTAAAAATACAGTACTCGGCAGAAAATAACTGCCGTGTTACGTAACAGCGATCATCGAACAAAATTTGTTCGCGAACAAGTAATAACAAAGGTCGAACAACGTGTGAACCAATTTTAAAAAACCGCAGTTGAAATTTTGAACAACTTCGACAACGTTTCGAACAATTTTTGGGCGTTTCATTGAATGAATGTTGATCAGACATGGAACTAATAACGCTGATTTCAGGCGAATACTGCAGGCATGCAAAAACGAATGTAAGAGCGTGTTAACACTAACGTTACAACTTTCGTTTGCGTTTACAATCATTGATAAATAAACGCAGAAACGTTCAGTCACACGCATGGCAACATTTTTAACTTTTCTTTGCGTTCGTTCTAACATTGTTCGCGTTGACGGTCCTTCGAGTTGGGTATTTTATGCTGTCCATTTTTGTCCCTGACTGCTAATTACAATATTTTGGCACAGCCGGAAAACCACAAACCATCTCCACTAATGGTTTATTATTAGTGTAACATTGCACTAAATCAAGGTAGCATGACTAAGTGACGAGAAGAGAACAACGTATGTATGATATATTGCGTACTGTCATGGTTCATTGACAAATATATTCAAACTAGAGTTGTGGTGTTATTATGCAAAATTAATAGTGGGCGCACGCCTCTTGGTAGGATCGCCGCCGGAAATAAAATAACATTTCACGCTATCAAAGCGCAATACGGCAAATGTAAATACAGAATACTATGTCTTTGTGTTATATTCGTCATAACGATCAAAGTTTGTTTTGTAGGAATGATAGACCCACCTGTGCGTAAATCCGTAACCGAATGTGTACAAAACTGTAATTTGAATGCCGCGAAAGGAGCTAACATCAATGAGTCTTTCGGTGCGGAATTTTAAGCGGATGTTAGTTTTCATAGTTATCCTTCTAGTGGCGGCAAATGTTGATCTTTTGGCATCAAAATTCAAGGTGTGCTGACTGTTTCGGTGTCTTAAAACCCCACTGTATTTAGATGTCTTAAACCCCATTGTATTAATAATCCGTTCGGGATTTATGTCGAAGCATAATATAATAATGTCTGCCAAACTTCACTTGCAATTTATCGCTATAATCTGCGACCTATCATTGTAATCATAGACTATCATAAAATTTCAGGCCCATGCCCATAAAAGTACAAACGATATTTTGAATTTATTGCGATCGTTGCCCGATACTTCATTTAACGCCAAAGCGAAACTGTTAAACATTTTGAAAAACAGAGAAGGATGGGATATGAAGATTAATGATGAATGTAAGTATCAGTTAGGAATTTTTTATTTCTGTGTTATGGTTCTGAAGTTTTTGCTGTTACCATGTTTTCAAAAGATACGGCTCAGTTTTATTATCAACTTTTTGTGTTGCAATCTTCTCCATGGAACGGATGATAGTTTAATTTACAGTCACGGATAGAATTAACGGCGCTATCGCATTTTTTGCATTTTTAACATACATATTTGTTTCTTGCATTTTTGATATATTGTTAACATATTTGTTAAACATGTTTCTTGCAATATTACTAACTTTTTAACATGTTTCTTGCAATATTTAACATTATTTGTTTAAAGCATTTTTAACAAATTGCTAGCTATATCAACAGCGTAATGGAATACAGCCAGAAGTTTATAACCATTCACTTGTGCGTAGAGTGCGGCTTACCTTGTCAAACTCCATCAATCCCATCAAAAGTTATTGCTTGTTATTTTTGGAAAATATTTTCAGCCCCCAAACTCAGGGAACCCTATTGTCCAGCCATTTGTCCTACAGCGTCGATGATCGTCCCTTTTTACCCATGGGAGAAGGGGATTGACGATTTTATAAGGGCAATTTTAAAAAAGATCATTGGAAACAGAGATATTCTTTTACCAAAACTTATAGCTATGATAACAGAATTATGGACAACATCAGCAGACATAGCTCAAATGGAGCGACGGTGGTTGCGAAGCAATCTCTTTGCTGGTGGGAGATGATTGGGGGTTTAGACACTATGGGGTCATAGCTGAAAAGATGGTGGTCCCTTTCCTCAATTTTTCCCCAACTGGGAGAGAAAGCGAAGTAACTGCACACGCGCACGCACCAAACGCGTTTGAACGCACGTGCACGCAAGCGCGTTTAAACGCACATGCACGCAAACGTTTTTGTGCAATTCTGTCCGTGACTGTAGTGTTATAATCATTTGTGCAAGTGTTAGGTTGAATTTAGTAAAATAACTGGCGCACTAACGATTGTTGCTGGTCGTAACTGTGTTTTGTGTTCCTGTGTTGCGTTTAAATATCGTCATAATTTTGATTCCCTGTTCATAGCGAGCTAACCAACTACGTAAACATTTTGGCGTGGTTTGCCATTTCAAATATTTATTTTTATGTATTCTATGCACTGTAATATGGGCCTTGTTTACAGTTGTTGACATTTTAAAGAAAACGGTATATTTGAGAAAAACCCGCAGTTTCGTGAAAAATTGTCCATTTATCATCACGCGTACACGTGCAAAACGTAATATTATTATTTGATATATTTACGCCACCAGCCGAATTCGCTCATTGTGTATACAACGGTACCTAGTGGAGTGGTACATTTATGAAGCTTAAAATAATATAAATACCCAAATTATGGTCATTAAATAATCAAATACCGAAATCTTGGTAATCTGTTAATTTGCTTTATAAATTATTTATACTTTAGAACTTTTGGAGGGTTTATGACTGAGCCGATTGTACAACCACGTTTCCGGCGTCTGTCTTAAATTTTTGCACTTTCGAATGTGGTTTCATGACCAATCTTAGTATATCGGTTCCAGAGTAAAACGTGCGCCGAATATGCTGCTTCGTTGATGCTTTCCGACCTGAATTTTTCTGTTCTAATCACGTGATAAAAATACTGAAGAAAGAATAAGACCTAAATAAAAATTGTTTTATCATTTCGCTCGTAATTGATTCTGCAAATATGCGCATAACAAGTTCTTATTTGAACATTTTAGTCAACTGCCGCTTGTCTGTGCCCGGCCAGCGGGTTTGACTTTTATACCAACATGTAATACTGTTTATACCAACATGTAATACTGGGCGCATTCAATATGTGTCGTTCGTATCACTATTCAAACCATTGATAACTAAACGAAATGCTTAGATAACGACGGCGAAAAGAAAGCTCAGTGGTTGGAGGAAATGTGTGTGAAGGTAAAATGTCGTGGATCTCAACTTGGAACACCTCTTTCGTTGAATTTTTTGATGGTCTGAAACAGTATGTTAGCCGAAATATAGATTCTTGACCCACGATTTTTTTCAAATCAGCGACCCATACGATGTAATTTCAAAAACCATTTTCCAGCAAAAACTTACATTTTACAAAAATAATGCTATAATACATCAGTAAGATCTGTAGCTCAAAAAAGTTTTTGAGTCTAGAAAATTTTTAGCACATTCACACCAACTGGTGCCAAATCGATAAACTCTTCAATGTGAAGTTTAGTGTCGAATTGGTTTGCTATACATCGTCATAGGGAGGTAGGGGATTACCTTTTGCGTTTCCGATCCCCTTGACAGGTAGTCAAACCCGACAAAACACATAGGCACCGTAGGCGGCGGAAACCCCCTCTTAACGGCCTCTCCTGTCTCCTTCATCCCCACGCCGACCGGCTGACCCGCCGGGGTAGCCGAATTACTCCGAGGACCTAGCTACCCCACTTATAGTTCGGACCGTCGCCCATATATGATGCATTGCGTACTCCGTTTTCATTCATACAAATCAGCGGCTCTATCAAACACTGTGTGATACTTAAATTAACTCGGTAACGAAACACGAAATGATTAAAAAGACCAACCACTTCTATCATGGCTCTCCTGTAGTTACAGTTTACATGGTTTTTAACTCGGTGTAATATTCGTGTTCTAGTCATTTTGATGAAGTGGACTTAGTTTAGCGGGATTCTGAAACTGAACATTACGCAATTTAAAGCTGCAATTTAAGAGCTTCCTTGCAGAACGGTTTAGCCCTGCATGCAGGAAAATCGAAGCCTGACCGGTTGAATCCGTTATTCCACTCTGTACATGAATAAAACAGATTGACTCGATGATAATAATTATAACGTTAACACAATTTTATATACTACTATAAGAAAAGAACATAAACAGTAACGTAGGTAATATTCGTATTCACTATGACATGCAATAATAATATATACCATGGTTGCTTAATGCATTTGCTGAAATAGTCAAAATATGGTCACTCGAGCGTGGCGGCGATAAGCTAAAATAATCACTGTGCTAAAGTGTGATTTTGTCTAAATCATAACTGAACGTAGTACATAAACATTAGTGTACTATCTGTTTGGTGGTGCTTTTTTCAATAGCTATTAACCAAAATCAGTCTTCATGTTATTTATGGTACAACCTATTTCACCAATCAATGTACATTATATATGTATCCTATCTTTGTGACGTTTACCATTATATTCGCAGTACGGCCTCTTCGAAGACACAGAATGTGCCATAGCATTGGAGTTCTATATCAGCTTTGTAAAAAGTAAAAATTATTTTAATGTTATTCCAGATACTGTGAGATCTCAGATGCAACAAGTGCTAAATTCAGCTGGTGCTGCCAAAAACTGGTAAGATGAACTATTAATTACGGTACTCATCATAATTCAATGATCGGTGGTAGTAGACGAGCTAAGTGATCGGTATAATAAGATAGTAGTGCGAAAGTATTTTTCAATCAAAGTTTATAGTTCTAGGTCCAATCACTTAACTTACTCGAATGGTCATCATGTTTTTGATGGGTACTGTACACATTATTGTAGTCAGTTAGTTATACTTTACTGATTGATTTATATTCTTGAAACGGAGCGAGCGAAGCAAGCGAAATTTCTACTGAGAGCGCTAGCTTGAAAATCGTAAAAATTTCTTGTCTGTTTCTGTCATTCATAACTCATCTTCGGGCATATGGCTTTCGACAAATTTTTTTACTCGGTAGCTAAAGAGACGAGAATGTGCCCTTCAGTTAAACGCGAACATCACGGTCAAAATGGCAGAGAACATAATTTGTTTTTATGGTTTTTTTTGCGAAATTTGGCCATGTGGATACCATTTTTTGGCAGTTTATATTTCAAGATACAGGCGTTGCATCGCTACGCAGAGTCAGATCACCGAGATCTACAACTTTGCTGACCACGGCTTTTTTGTGGGACTACTCTCTGGTCTGTTGTGGGCCCGAATATAGTTCGTCGACCATTTGCCAGAAATAGCGACTTGTCAAATTTCGGCATGTTGTTGCGTGTTTTTACATTACAACGAGAGCCTATTAGCTCATCAAACACGCTAAATACGATGGTTTACTATTTAGAGTCGAACTTGACTATATTATACCTTTCATAGGGTTGCAAGGATGTGACAATCGACGAACCCGGTTTTTAAAATGTAGTTTTTATATGCTTTGTTACTTATTGATTGCATGGCATCCGAAGTGGTCTATATAGGTTATTCGGTACACTGAATATGAGTTCAACACGAATATTTCGTACCATTTCAGAAGTGGTCAATGAAACCTGATTGCCAGAATGTAGTCTGTCTTCAGTAAACGAGGTTTTAGTGTTTTCATTGGTTTCAGAGTTACAGAGGTTTTGGTAAGTATAGAATATACCACAAACGCAAAGTCTGTTACAAGGTGATTTCACAAAATTACCAATTCATGAAAGCACGCTCGCTCCGTTTCATCCTCGCCTGCGGGTTGTTAGTATTTATACTGCTGCAGTACTTGCCCGAAATGAGTGATGTTTGTTCGCTCTTCGAGAAATCTGAATTTTTGGTCAAAAGTTGGTTGAACTTAGAAAGCAAGATCTGGGGTCGGCACAACTGGGTATAGGTCACCTCCCTGCAAAAACCCCGGGGCAGTCATTTCTAGAAGTACAGTCAGTGGCTAAGCTGAGATGTTAAAACGAAAAAATTTGCATTATCCATTCTTCGCAGGAACAAAATAATACCGTATCTGGAGTCTTTGAGCTAGGAGGGCCAGATCCAACATTGGGCAGCAGAAATAGTTGTCAGAGCGTAATGTAACCATAGTGGAGATTGAGTGTTCCAGGGATGAAATTTTTTAAATTCCGTCTGTGTTCTGTGTTATCGGCCATAACTCTGGATCGATATAACCGATTTTCATTATCTTGGGGTTATTCGAACCGGCATAGTTGATTTACCGTTTAGATCTCCGGACGCTTGTTGACTTGAGGTCTGGTTCCGGGGTGAGAGATCAAAATGAGGATGAGGGTTTTTTAATCCATTTTAGTGCCCTTCACAGAAGAAAGGTTATTTTTACCTTAACTTTCGAATCTGTTTGTCTGTTTGGTTTTATTTCATAGTAAAATGATAAATGCCGACGACTCCTTTTTCGATTAAGGCTCCGGTTCTGGAGTTATGAGAATTGAGGTATGGCACTCTCGTGGTTCCTCTACTCAAAATTCTAAAATTTTTTCTGAGGTCCTGCGCAGCCGAAAAGTTTTATTTAGGGGCTTTCGGGCATGGGAAATTCAGTGTCGGTGTTGGTTTTGTTCTGCGACCTATACGTCCATGGGCACTGAGGAATGGCGCCCCCATGGTTCGGATCCAAAAGTCAAAATGAGGTTTTTTTACCTCATTTTTAGTGTCCTTCACGGAAGCAGGGTTATTGTTATCTAAATTTTCGAATTATTATCTCTGATTGGTTTTGTTTCATAGTAAAATGGTAAATAACGATGCCTCTTTTTGTTTTTCGATTAAAGGCTCCGGTTCAGGAGTTAGGTTTGAGGTATGGCATCCTCGTTGTTCCTCGACCCAAAATTCGAAAAAATTTTCTGACGTCCTGGGCTTCTGCAAAGTTTCACCTGGGGTTTTTCGGGTATGAGAAACTCGTATGTCGCCCCATGGTTCGGGGTGAAATATCAAAATTAGGGTGTTTACCCCACTGATAGTACCCTTCACAGAAGCAAGGCTATTTTTATCCTTACTTTCGATAGTTTTATTTCATAGTAAAATGGTAAGGCCGATGCCTCTTTTATATTTTTCGATTAAGGCTCTGGTTTTAGAGTTATGGGTTTGATGAACATAAAACATCAGTCCTTCTTGTGTATGCTAGGTTTTTTGTATTTGGTGCAAGTCGGATCAACTTGGAACATGACGCCTGCGTGACGTCCTGGGCTAAGCATGTTACCGATCTCGGTATGTATTTATATATTGCTATGCTCAAGATTTGCCAAAGTCATTGTTTCATATAGAACTTGTTCTAGACATTCTTTCCCCAGTTTTTGTCAGCTGCTCATAGTTTAGCCCCTCCTGCCTAAATCTTCAAGTTGTTGCTACTTAAACGTAATAATCGGGTGGTTTATTGTTATAATTTTAAGGCAAGTAGTTCGATACTGTGCCGCGTTGCTACAGAAAGTTGTTGACAGTTTGGCTCCTTCTATCACGTCGCTGTTGGTTCGAGGAAAACACGTTAGTTTTATGTTATTAGCCAAGAAGACGAAAGCAAAATGTATGTACATAAACTAGCTACACAATGTAAATTACTCGCCGGAAATGGCTAGTGTGTTTCGAACGAACGAGCAAACATCGAGCAGAAATTGAACAAAATTTACCTACATAATATCTTGAGCAAACGTTGAACAGGTCTCTCACAAAAAATACGCCAAATTTTTGAACAGTCTCGAAGATCTTTGGAAGAAAATTGGAAAGTTTTCTAGCGAACGTTCAGCGAACGGTTCACAAATTTATAACTGTGATCCATTGTTTACATTATCACTTTTGGTCACTGTCTTCGCTTAAACACACAAGAGCTACTTCTTTTATGCGCAAAGCTACGATATGTACATTGTTAAGCAACTTACCTTGAAAACGAAACTATTGTTTTGCAAATGGACATTTCCTGGTTAATATGAGACACGGAAGTTCGGATGGATCAGACGTTATTGTTTTATGTATTTTAGAAATTCATTTGAAATAAATTTATTTTTAAGAATTTTTAAATAGCATTCCTCTTTTTTCATCTTATTAAGTTTTTATAATACATGTATACATTATTTTTTAACTTATTAAGCTTTTTTATAATTATATTTTTACATAATATTTTCATGAACATCCTAACTATAATGGTCTATATAAAGGCAAGATATTATATTTTGCTGAAGGAACTACGAGTCGTGAGCCAGAATAAATTATTGATATGTCTAGCAGCACCATTGCGTATCAGCGGTGTGTTTCGTTAACGACACAGTTTCCACACAATAGAAAATAATAATAATAATTATTGTTCTTGTTTACAAATCGCCTATAAACTTCCAATTTCAGCTTACAATCGGTGTGTTTGGACATGAGGAGCATATTGTAGACAGGCCGGTTACTCCAGCAGAGATATAGAATAAATTATTGATATGTCTAGCAGCACCATTGTGTATCAACGGTGTGTCTCCTTAACGACAGAGTTTCCACACAATAGAAAATAATAATAATTATTGTTCTTGTTTACAAATCGCCTATAAACTTCCAATTTCAGCTTACAATCGGTGTGTTTGGACATGAGGAGCATATTGTGGACAGGCCGGTTACTCCAGCAGAGATATCACAGAAGATATTTGAAAAATGTCTGCCTTATGATATCCATGCAGCCGTTTTAGAGCAAGAACTGATCCTCGGTCTTGCTCACTACAGCGGCTCGAATCCAGAACTCTTTACGGGTACCTTGAAAATTCGAATAGGGTCAGTATTTAATACTGCAGACTGCAGACGAGCTTAATTGAAATTCTATTTAATTCGTTTACTGTTTAAATCTTGTCTCAGTTTAGCCAATTCAATATTTGATTTAATCCAATGAATGCCGTGTAACATTACTATTAATTTGTGTTGTCAAAGCAATTCATTGGCACATGTTTGCATCTCATTTAAAACTAATACATGATTATTAGTCTTTATGTACATTATTACAGTACTTACAGGTGCGCTTAAAATACAATTATAATATTTTCGATAATACCCATCAAAGAACAACACAGAACCAAATTTTGCAAGCCCTATGTAGTGCCGGTACCATAACTTGATTGGTAGTATTGCAGTACTTACTGGAAGATTATATACAAAATGCTACACTTATTTGTTTCTGACATTGTACGAGTACAGACTCCTTCTAGAAATGACAGATTGTTGGTTCGAATATGTTGGACATTTTTTTTCGAATAGTGTTCGATATTATGTACCCGTTAAAATGCAGTCGAACGTGTAAATAAATACAAAATTTCAAATTTGTTAATATAAAATACCAATGTTTTTTGAAACATGTTTGAAATGCATTCGATAAAAATCTTGTTCGAATTTGTCTGAGAATTTGTCAATGTTGGTTCGAAATCCGACAGTCATATTTATGGAAGCGACTATGAGTTATTGGCAAATAGAGCAATTTTTCCGAACTATTCGCAAACATGTGAAAAACTAACAACAATGTGGCGCTGCTGTTCGCATATTTTCGAGAATTATTCACGAATTAGCAGCGCTAAAACGAGAATGCGGTTTGACATTAATATTTTAAGGTGGTTGATTCGTGCAATGGAGCTGTTCTTAAATTACGGTCGCAGCGGCGTCCATGCCTTCAATCTCTATTCCCTCTCACCAATGGAAATTAAAGAACTAATGTTCGAATTACTGTCGTCTAGTAGCGGTACAACCATGTAAGCTTTGATTTCGTTCGTATTAGTCGTAATTTCATTCGGCGACATTTTGATGAGAAACGTCTGTATATTGGATAACCGTTCTGCACCGTTCATCTCGTTGCTGAGCGCCGGCTGTTATATATAGCACAGCGATAAAGTATGTCGTGATATTTTCGGCATTCATAATGCTGAATTTGTTACTTTAATTTTATACAGTGCTCGCCATGAGTCTATGGTGTTTGTACGATGTTCGGCCCAGAAATGTAGCATTTTAATAGAGTGGTGTTTGAATATTTAAAAAAGAGCGCAAAAAGTACAAACATTTTGTACTTCGGAATTAAATATGTTTGAAATTTTTAGCGCATTTTTTAAAGTTCGCTGCACTTGTTTGCTGATAAAAAATTTTTATAGTTCTAATCGACGAGGGTTCGTTGGAAACTAGATAGTTGCTTCTGGCCAATACTGTAGCTTAGCTATTCGTATGGATCCCGCCATTAACTATGTTGTATTGCTTTCTACGGTTAGAATGATAGTTAGGATTGAATATCAAACCCCATATCGCCGTCTAATTTCTACAAATTGGACGGCGATATGAGGTTTGATGTTCAAATCTCGTAAAAGAACTCGAGGAGATTAAACTACTGACATTAACGATGTGTCCATCCTTTGCGCAATTTTATCAGGTGTGCTTCAGATTAATCGACCTGAGATGGAAATACATAAAGGTATAGCGCCAAACGGTATTATTTAGCATGTTGCTTACATCGTCAAAAGTAAAAATCGCCAATGTTATGTAGATGGTGTAATACTTACATAATACTCCTTTTAAGTCTGAACCATATGGGGGTTGTACGTTGGTCGAAAACCCTGAAATTTGTACAGAAAATTTGCCGAAAAATAATTTTTGTAACAATGTGCTTAGGTGCTTTTGATGGGGAAAATTTTGTTATAGAGTGAAAGTCGGCTTGTGCGTCACCTCCCCTGCCTTCATTTTGGAGGGGCAACTTTGAACTGAAGCGATGTATTATCGTTAAATTTGTTGGTGGTATTTATGGGCTGTACATCTAGATTGTGGCGTAGCTGCATTTTCACTTTGTAAACCATAGCCTTCTGATGCTCTCAGTTTGCCAATATATAACCAATTTTGGAATTAACCACAGAGGGGACAGGGGCCTGCCAGATTTTTGAATTCTTTCCAGAACTTCAGTAACGCCTCCAGGTAAATTTTGGCTTCCCTGCAGGTAAACCTTCACGTATTTTGAGGTGATGTCAAAAAACGTCCTAATGGAAACGGTTATAACAACATTATACTTAATACTTCTGCTTATATTTCGATTATTCATGACAAAATACTTAGTAAAATGAAGCATAGCTTGCACAAATATTTCAGTTGGTAATAAATATTGCAACAACAACGATAAAGATATTGTAAAGGCATGAAAAATACGGCACGGATTTCCGTAAGGCTGGGAAATTCCTCTAGTTCTTTCGCCTACTCGCAAGTTGGAGCTGGTGCCCCAGCTCAAAGCCCGCAGATAAAATTTTGGTTCCGTTGGAGAGCCCAGCCTCAAAGAGTTCTACTAACTAAATTTGTCATGTAGTTATCGATTGTGTGTGTTTCTTTGATGGCTTTGCGTGGAACTTTAATTGTAAGATCCGAGCAATACATCATAAACAGCTCTGTAGCTAGCGAACGTGACTTTTACCTATTTCGATACCTCGCCGTAGCCTAAGCTGATCTCGGTACTCAGAATGTAAATTAATCCACAATATAAAGGTTTAACAGCAATCAATTAGCGAATGATTTTATTGCTGCTTATGCGGTGGAAAAGGAGCCGCGGTGATTTTTTCTGAAATGTCAGCACGAAAAGTGTAGTGTTGATGTCCCAACTACTGGTGATTGAATTTGACCGTATTGCGACTTTGCTTATTGCAGATTTTCTAGTATTACATGGCGTCGTTTGGTGCTTTATAAAACGTTTTTTAATTTAACTCTATTGCGAACCCTGTTGGGACAAGTTTTGTCTTTGTGTAAATGCAGTTTACCGAACATTATTTTTGTTTACTATGTTACACATTCTAGGACCCCACGACAGATGCGTGAGATTAACGGTGCCCTGACACGGGTACCAGATGATTTTTTTGATCGAATATGGAAAATTCTGGAGCGGACACCTGATGGCTTGGTGGTAGCAGGGCACACATTATCTCAAGTAAATTGCTTTCAGTTGGGAAGATTAACCTCTACTGTAAAATGTTAAGTCTCGACGCATATTATATCAGCAGCCGACACCAAGCTTGGTTGTTTACTCACTCACTGGGGAAAAATTAATTGCTATATTGTTTCAAATACATTAACAACTAATAGATTTAAAAGATAAGTTTAGCTGAATGTATAATCACAATGCACATTATTATAATAAATTACGAGAAACAACCAGTCAAAATTTTTTCTAGTCAGACTATTCAATTCAATAAGAGTATTCAAAAATCGAACCAAGTGCATTTTATTAGTTGTTGTCATTAAAACGAGAATCGATTATTTTCGATTTACTGATCGAAGTTTGTGTTAACGAAATACAACTAGCATGATTAATCGAACGGTGCGTACGATCGATATTAAACGAAAAACGATCGTATGCGATTAAAAAACAATGTAAAAATTTTCAAGGAAATTTACCAATTTATAGCACAATAATACTTTTACGACTAAATAATACAATGGTGTGTATGTATAGATTTGAGTGTAAAGGCGTGTTCACACGTCAAACTTTTTGCTCAGATTTGAGCAAAAAGTTTGAGCGTGTGAACACTCCCTAGTGTCATTAACATATCGTATAGCTGTGTATAGCAACGAATGCACTGAATTCCTACTATACATAAAAATCATGGGACTTGTGCAAACATGATTATTGATGTATTACATGTCCAGCAGCTATACTATTCTGTAATTAATTATTCTTATAGATAATACTAATTAAGCAAATACAGCTCGTTGTTATTAACAGAACAATAAATTATGTTTGTGCATTGCGTGAATTTGACAAATCTTTCTATGTTTTTACGATAAGATCGTTCCATATCGATATCATTCGGTTTCGTCTTTGTTGGATTTTATGTGCAATTTTAAAAATTGTGTGTAACTTGTATAACATATTAATTGCTGTGCCGGTGTAACTCATTTTTCGTTCATATTTAATTAAGGACACGGATATAACTGCACAAAAAACGTACACGCACGCACACGTTTCAACGCACACGCATCCAAAAGCGTTTAAACGGTGTTTAAACGGAGTGCAGTTTTAAACGCGTTTACGTGCATGTGCGTTTAAACACACTTGCACGCGTTTGTAGTTAATTCTGTACGTGCCTGTACACAGGCTTATCGATTCACGATTGTTGAGCATTTTCTTTTGTACTATCTACGAAGATTTAGCTAGAAGTATGTACTTTGTATAAAATATCGAAAAGCTTCTGCTGAAATACCTGAAACTATTTTTTTGTTTGTAGTGTCAGTATCAAGTGCTATATTGTTTTCTATCCCCATGACCATATTTTGCTATAAAATTGAATTGTGATTTCACACTAGGTGAATAAACCAATGTCCAAACTAGAAGCATCGACAGTGTTACATTGGTTAGCCAGCGGGTCCACACTGCTGGCATCTGGAATAGGGGAAAGGGGCGATCTCGTTCCTAAAACGCATTTTTCCCTCTCTCATTAAATTTTGATTCCTGATGTTTTTGGGTCATTTGCGAAATAATGCATTGCGAAAATTTCGTAACAATGTTGAGTCCAAAATAAACAAATATGTGTAGTTCTGGTGGCATAACGACTGATTAGAATTTTATTTTAAGATGTTTTCGCCCGTTAAAAGACCGTATTTGAACTTATTTTCTACTGACTCCCATATTTTAGAGACTCGCCGGAACCGAACCTCGGACAGTCGATAAGTTAATTTCTAGGAATGACGAAATGCAACCAGTTTTCTATACTAAAAGTTTTATAGAATAGTATAAAATTTTGAATTACTGTTTAGTAATTTATTGTTTAAAATCATCACATTTGCTGTTCTGCAGGAACTGCTTGCTGATATGACTCAGTACGAGCTAAACTTTGCTTTTACTGTAGAAGAACTACTGAGCCGCATCGATTCGCCTGCTTATAGGCAGGTCATGGTTGAAGTATGCAATATATTTTTGTACTATTTCTTATTATACGCGCATTTTTTATTAAATTCTGTTGTACTGTTACAGAATGTTATTAGATTTGTTACCAAGTGCATCAAATTCTTCAGTGCCCAAGATCCGTCTGGTTAGGGTAAGGCGCGCCTGTCCATGGTGGGTGCTGCAGGGGGATAAACAGCTTGATGGTAACGAAATATTACATGTGTATAAAAATTAATGGTTTGGCCAAATTTTACTAAAACTTTTCATAATTCGCCCGTAATAAATACTCCGCGCTCCTTCGACAAGAGGTGGGCGCAGAAGAATGAGAGTAAATATGGCTGAGGGGTCCTTGCTTTAGAGGTAACCCCATTACCTGTCCCCCGTAGGGCAAGCATTTCAGCTTAGTATGTGTATAAGATCATTATGATACATATTCGGCCTTAGACTAAAGTGCGGACTTCTGAAAAGTAGTTGTCGCATTTCAAACGAATTGTAATCGTACCTCGTGCGAGTGAGATTCCAAAGCCATTTTAAGGTTCGGTTATACTTCTCAACGGATCGTTTTCAAACTTGTGCTAAGCAAGTTCTGCACATAGTTTTTATCCTTTGTCAAATTTTGATGTACAGTATAAATATCTTTCTGCGGAAAAGTCAGACACTTTACAATATTGCAAGTTAGTACATAGTTTGCCAACGGCTACAGTTTTCAGCCCATATCACTCAAGAATATTTTAAAACAGTTGTGTGGTGCACAAAATTATGGATGAGGAAAATATTTTTTAATCGATACCCATTCCCGGTTTATTATGTTGATAGATATGATATTTTATGCTCGCATTAAACATTAGAGACACAGTGTTATTTCTGTACAAGTGTCTATACCGGGTCAAAATTTATTAGGGAGTACCCAGGGGACCTTTTTGGTCCATCAGCTGGAGGGAGACCAATTTGGAGTGGCTGTCACAACCGGGGTACAGTTTAGGTGATTTTGCTTTATATGAATTTCTTCATATTTGTTGTGATTTTGTTCAAATGATGAGGCTTCTCGGCACCAACTATTTCCATCTTCGACACTAACTATTATGATTATTTTTACAACATTTCAGCTACCTGAATAATAGGGGAGGTGGAATGAACTGGGGATGTAGCTTCTCACTAAGCTGCTTTTTTAGCACTGAGGAAAGCAGTGTGCCCCAGGTATTTCGGCCTCCCTCTGGTGCCCCCAGTTCAGCGCGTTGGTGCCACCAGTTCACCACCCAGGTATTTTTTGGCTTCTCTTAGTTTAGCCTCCACTGGTGTTTTTGTGCACGACGAAAATATGTAAATTTTTTTCTGCAAGGCAAAAAATATCAAATTTTTCTTATAGAACTCTAAAAAATTCTTAAATTTTTGCCCTGTGGAGCTAAAACATTATAATTAACGTCAATCTGTAGGGTTTCACTATATAATGTGCATTATTACTGTATATTTGTTGTGAATCGACAATGTGTGCTATTTTCGCGTTTTTGAGCCTCTCATATCAACTGGGGATGCCTACAGTTTGTCCTGTGGGAGACGAATTTCTCGCCCGCAGGTATTTTAGAGGCAGTTTAGGAAAGCCAGCGAACCGGGGGAACAAAGTATGCCCTCTACCAATGAGAAGCCAGCAAAGAAATTCATGCGTGTGCTGCTGGTTCTGTGTCTATATCATTGTTATGTTCATATGTTTTAGTTATTTATGGTAGTGGCGACCATTCTTGCACGACATCCAGAATTGCAGGCAACGAAGTTGGACATGGATAATGTACGTTTAATGCTTTGTCGCGTTCCAAATTTTCACAATGTCGATGTGCACTACCAATAAAGGAGCCCAATCGATGTCAGGGTGATTCATCACGGCCTAGTTTACACACAAGAAGAGCTTGTCCTTAAAGAATTTTACTGGAAGATTTATATTGAAATTAGCTAAACTTTTTAATTATACCGCCTGATTTCCTGGAGAGTGATAACGGAATATTTGTATGATTTATATTAAGTTATTGCAACTGTACAACTGCATAAACGTTACATACATAACTGTGCCGCTTATGGTTTACAACAAAAATCGTAATGTCTTTCCATGATGTTGCTTGCACCATCCTTTTGCATGTTATGCCAATCTATTAATAAGCACATGCACGCTTTGTGTATTCCTTTTGAAATCAAGCTACATACGGTATTGGATCCTTGGACTCAAAATATTACAAAAGCAGCAGGTTTGATTCCAAGGATCTAATATTTCAGAAAGCGGGTAGGCAATAATGTGCTGTGTTTTGGCTTGTAAAGGCTCTTTATGTGAAACATGTATCACAAATGGTTGTGTAGGGTTGCCCGTTTACCATCAATGGCGGCATATTGATGTTAGCGCACAGTGCAAGAGTCTTCTAGCAGCAAGCGCAGCTGAGATCACTAATGCTCTGCTCTGGAAATTTCTAAGAGCAAGTATAGCTGTTTTGTTGGTGTATATTTTATTTTATCATTAATATTTTAAACTCTAAAGCTTTTTATTATAACAACATCTAGCTTTCCCAAATTGCTCTCAAGGTACCTGGGGAACCGAACTGGGACCCAACGCAAGCCAAAAATTTAGGGATTTGTGTTCCATTAGGAAAAATTGTACATTTTTGTCTCGCAGATAAAAATTGGCCTATTTTTAGGCGTGTAGAAAAATTCATGGGGAAGTCAAAAATGCCTTGGGGGATGGGGTTCGAACTAAACTGGGAAACCGAAATACCTACTCCATCCGTGGGACCGGCAGAACATCTGAGCTCAGTATGACTCATCGTCGGGAGAGCCTAACAAAGCCGAACACAGTTCCTAGAGGGTCGAGCCAGAGTTTACATCGTGAGCCAAACCAAACGCGGCTCATGAAGAGCCGAGCCAGAGCTTGGAAACTGGTTCTGTCTAAACATCACATGGTACGCATTATACAAATTGAAACCTACTGACACTATTCTTGCGGGGGCTCAAAAAATATGGATCATCCGAATCCAGTGTTGTCTCTTATTAATTGCCATTCGTTAGCAGATAAACTCAATGAATCGCGTATATTTAGGTGCAATTTGCAGAAATCATTGATATGCAAATTCTACTTAGTAGTTAATCTGCCCGAATGTTATTTCAATCACTATTTTTAAAAACGATTGTTGCAGCTGATACAAAGCGCATTCGCCATGTTTTGCAAAGAGAATAACATGGCTTCTGACAGTAGCATCGAATTGTTCTACGAGCTGCCACAGTCAACTAGAAACGGTACTGCGTCTTATCTGGCTAAAGTAAGTGACTTATAAATATTCATATATCGTTGCACTTCGCAAATAAACACAGGCAAAAATGGTCTCAAGGGTTTCATTTCAAAAAACGTTTCATAGAATAACAACGGAAATTGGGCTATAATGCTCTCGGACAGCAGAAATAGTACGGTGTTAGTTTATTCTTAATAGTGTACATATTTTGCAGTGTAGATTATTTAGTTTGAGTGTCTTGGCGGTGACGACGTGTGAACTGTGCATAATTCCAAATTTAAGCGCAGTGTATTGAGGATAAGTTATTGACGTTTAATCGTGCAAAACTTATTAGCACATAATACACTGATGCTCAGAAATAAAAGCGAATTTTTCTCGAAAAACTAACAGACTGATGTTCAATGGTTGCAATTATTACATTGAACGAAAATTATTGAAATTGCAATTATTGCTTTTTAACCTTTAAATGACCAACGTTCCCAATGTGGAACATAAAAAAATCGTCTTTCTGCAAAAGCCGGAATAGTCTGTCGTGACTGTGGGCTTTTGTGTAGCTAGAGTTATAAGTGTTGTTTTATTTTAGCAATAAGACATGTGACAATGTTACCTAGCTAGTTAATAGCAACACAATAAACTTCATGTGTTTTCACGTATCCTGTTCAGCTTATAATCAGTGGTTCTCCCAAATAGCTCAATGACGCAGCATAAATATATTTTTTGTTGCCTAAAACGAAAATGTCTTAGCTTCCGATTACCACTAGGTGCGTTTTGCTCAGATGTAATTTGGGGTTTCCAGGACTCCATGAATCGAAGTGTTCCCAAAATGGAACGTTGGACTCTAGGATGACAAAATATTCACATTGGTTTCTATTTACGGTTATTTTTCAGCAGTTGGCGTACGTTCCATATTTACTTTTATTACTTTTCAGTGGTAACATACTATTATACGTTATTGATTGTGCTAAATTAGAAGTAATTAATATAATAGAATGCTTGACATTGGCAGAAGCACTAGACTCTATTATGCATACTCCAGATGGTATTGAGACAACGATATCGATTCTTCCTCCACATCGTAATATTGACATTTTTGACGAGGAAGACATTGACGATAACGAACTAGCGTTAGTTGATCCGGGTGATGTCTCTGGAAAGCTTGAAGTATATACTGGGTGGGAAGAATCCGATGGCGAAGAAAAAGAGGAATGGATAGAAACGCATTCGAAAAAGCGCCCAAATTCCGTCACATTTATTCAGGGTGGTCAATTGGAAACGGACTGAAATTCATCGTATTATTCCATTAGCCGATAAACGTAACGATCTAATCGGAATGTCGCCGTTTGATCTGTTCGTGGAAATATTCGAGCAAAAATATATTGAATACATAGCGGATATGACGAATTTGTATGTCAAACAAAAATTGTCCGAATTCAAAATTAATGCCTCTGAAATTGCACAATTTTTTTGGGATCCTGATTTTCAGCGGCTATTACTGTGTCCAATCGGAAAATCACTATTGGTCAACAGCGCCCGATTTATCCAATAACATTGTGCCTTCTGTTATGTCTAGGAAGCGGTTCAAGGATTTGAAGACGATCTTCCATTTAGTCGATAATCTGAACCTGGAAAAAGGGAAATTGGCGAAGATTGAACCGCTTTACCGCCACCTCGCCGGTCGATTTCAATTAGTAGGTGGATTTTTTGCAGCAAACCTAAGCATTGATAAGTCGATGGTACCCTATTATGGGCACCATTCCTGCAAAATGTTCATAAGGGGAAAGCCAATACGATTAGGCTACAAAGTTTGGATTTTGTGCTCCTCAGACGGTTATCCGTTCAATATGCAGCTATATGCTCGGGCTAAGGACAAATCAGCTGATGCAACTACTAGTACGTCCAAAAAGCAACCGGTTGGAAGCCGGGTGGTGTCCGACATGATATCAGATATTGATGATCCAAATTGTTACAGCCTATTTTTCGACAACTTTTTCACCTCATATCAGCTGTTGCTTGAGCTTCGTGATCGTGGATTTCGTGCAACTGGTAATGTTCGTGATGGACGTACCGCAAAGTGCCCTCTAACAGATGTGAAAGCAGTCTCCAAGAGGTCACGACGATATTTTGAGGAATATTGCGATGGAAAAGTAACCTGTGTGCGTTGGAACGATAACACAGCAGTTACTGCTATGAGCAATTGCATTATGGCAGAGCCATCTACTAACGCTTCCCGTTATTCGTCGGCACAAAGAAAACGTATCGTGATCAAACAGCCAAAATCGGTCTCTGAGTATAACAAGTCTATGGGCGGGGTGGACCTGTTAGATAGGCTGCTCGGAACTTACAGACCTACATTGCGTACGAAAAAATGGTGGTGGAACTTATTTGCCAACGCATTAAACATGGCAGTCATTGCCGCTTGGAAGATTCACTGCAATATCGCGGAACAGGATCAATGCAAGACTCACTTGCAGTTCCGCAGGGAAGTGGCAGTAAGCGCCTTGAAGGCCGGCCTGGAAGGAACACGCAATAGACTAGGCGGTCCCACAGCAAAGGTGCCTAGAAACGTTCTACAGTCCTTCAGTGGACATTATCTTGAACCTACAACGCAAGGTCGCTGCGTTTGGTGCCAGAAGAATACTAGAAAATGGTGTATCATGTGCGGAAAACGCTTACATGAAGCATGCTTCGCTGCCTTTCATACATCTGAATGATATTTTTGATTATTAGAGACAGGTTTATTAGTAGGCGCTGACAGTCACAGTAGAGACCAACGTTCCCAAATGGGAACATCGTATTATTAGCTAAGTAATCTGTGTGGACCATATCTTACGACATATATTTCTTATTTACCAATCATACTATAATATGTATAAATTTGATAATTATTCGCAGTTTGGTTAATAGAGTGGTCAGTAAAAGGTTAATAGGTTCGCCATAAACATGGGTTTATTTCTGAGCGTGACTGTAGTAAAGTTTTCCAGGTCCACAAAAAAATCCATGCATATTTAAATATGTTATTGGTTGCAATAATTGTCCTAACAACTTGTATACTTTCTATGCCTATATCATGTACTGGAGCTTACGTATAGTTGAATTATAATATACGTATGAGATTGTAAGTTTGAATATTAGTATGATTGGAACAATACTATGAATTAGTAGCAATATTTTGCTTTTCTTTTTTTGCAGAGATTTTATAGTACTTCCTTTAGTTGGACGACTGTTTAGTTTGCACTGCAAAATACCGTTTCACTCCGTACCCAATCCTGACATATAGCCAGTTCTAAATTTAAAATTATAGTTGTGATAATAAAGACTATCTTGTAATACTAGGACAAACTTCATAATGAACTGTTGAGACAGATATAAGGATACTGTATTGTCACTGACATTATTACCCGGCTCACCAAGTAAAATTGGCATGATTTGTGTATTCGAGTTTTACAAATTTAACAAATTAGGCTTCAAAA
Organism: Trileptium ribeirensis; assembly: GCA_030248225.1. NCBI lineage: Eukaryota > Metazoa > Nematoda > Enoplea > Enoplida > Thoracostomopsidae > Trileptium > Trileptium ribeirensis. The sequence goes on from JASANE010011130.1 coordinate 43,154, forward strand.
CAGGTATTAATGTGACAAATTATGACATACGTATTTATAAGTACACGTAATCTGTGTGAGTTACATATTAATTATACTTCATGGTCCACCTTACATGTGCCGCCTAGTGTAAGTATTTTACTGATGTTTCAGGCTGTGGTTCACGCGCTACTCGACAGCAGCAGTAAAGCCGATAATGCTGAACAGCAGATGTGTAAAATTTCATAAGGCGCTGAATTTTTAAGCCGGGTGTAACACAAGCTTGTACGTGCTTCAAGAAGTGGCGTCAGCGTTATGCATGGATTCGCTTCTGTACATATTTTATCACTGCTTACAATATTTATACAAGCTCGCAGTGAGTATATTGGAAGCTATTGACTTGACTTAAATACTTTTAATTTATTTTTTGTAGTTTCATGATCTGTTTAGTACGTTTTACAAAAACTAGTCTTTGGATATTTGATATAATAAATTATATATAAATTCTCACTGTATGACCAAGATATGCAATTAATAGTGGTTCTAGTTTTTTGTTATATTGTATTTGTACTGGAGTCATATTCGTTGTGATCTGAACCTGAACAGCATGAACATCTTGCTATAGAATATTGGTTTGCCCTATGAACCGAATCTGGCATAATTTGACAATTTTTTCGAAACGGGCTGAGTCGACCTGGGCAGTGTCAGACAACGAAACATCACGGGTCAGTAAGACTCCATATACAGTACTCGCCAAAAATGAGTGCTGTTCGTTCGATATCCGCTCGAAACTTGTTCGATGTTCGATAAATTCAAAATTTTATTCGAAATGCGTTAGAATTTTGATCGAGACGCGTTCGAAATATTGACGCGATTTTTAAAATTTATTCGAGAATATATAAATTTTGTTTGATTTCTGTTCGATGTTTGTTCATTCGAAAGGTGACATTTCTGGCGAGTACTGTATAAATTCCCATTGCATGATGCAGAATATGCAGGTAATATACTACATCTAGTTTTTAGTTACATTGTGTTTATACTGGAGTCATTCTTTGAGATCTGAACTTAAACAATACGAACATCTTGCTGTAGAATATTGGTTTGCCCTATGATTTTTTCGAACCGGGCTGGATCGACCTGGGCAGTGTCAGGCTACGAAACATCAGGAAGACGGCATATACAAATTCCCACTGTACGAGCAGGACATGCTAGATAGTGGATCTAGTTCATCTTACAATGTATTTACTGGAGTTACGTTCGTTGTCCCATCCGGGGTCCGTGTTTAATTTAACCCTATAACAGCCGAATTTGTGTATCGTGCAATGGTTCACAACCTAAAGCCGACACCAAAAATCGAGCTCAGATTTTACGGGTGAAAGTGATGTACGCATATCACTGAGATATTTTGGAGCGTTTCCTCCGTTCCTTAAGGATAATTTAATTTTTTACTATTTCTCCTTATTGATATTTTATGTATATATGTATAATGTACATAAATTATTAGTTGTTTACCGTGTAATTAATTGCCCAAACTGGCGCCAGCAATCCAAAGTAGGTTAAAATAGACAAGCTCAGTTAACACATGCAAAGCTTTGTAGTGAGCGCTGCAGCTGTCGTTTATCGTTAACGGGTTACGCGCCTAATACCAAATTATGGTTATTATTGGACTTGGAGTATGATATTTGTTTGGATTGTATTTTACGTTTGTATTATTTTTCAGTATGACAAAAGACTAAAGTATATTAAAAATTAATGACGGACTTGTTTAAATTGAGCTGAAACACATAACAAATAGTGTTCAAAAGCCAATCGTTCCGCCTTGGTACCCAAAATTTTGGGTAAATGTGTAATTTCATATGTACCGTATTGGACAAGCTGAGTCGAGTTGTGAAAAATTTGTCCAATGGGTTCATGAGTTAACGACAAGCTAAACCTGAGGCTAAGTCGTTAACTTATGAACCGATTCAGCTAATTTTTGCATCATTCTACTCATTTGTCATCACTGGTCGAATGTTAAAAAATTATACATTGAATTTTTTTCGAAAACTGGTATTAATGTCATATGTGACCGAAAAGCGCTTTTCATAAACTGAGCTGAGTCGAATACCGAAATTTCCGTATTAATAATTTGTAAACATTAAAAATGATGTAATCATCATTTATGTTACATCCTAAGCTAAACTTAAACCTTTAGCCTAGGGCGCAGGGGCCTTAACACCTGCCCAACCAACTTCGCGGGTCACACCATGTAGAGTTTCTAATCCTGGCTATCAGTGGCAGCAGGCTGGGTAAGCAATTGTCTCGTCTCGTCGTCTCAGTACTGGCCACATCAAGGTTAACAAATGGTCCACCTTATTCATAACAACTACAGAGGGACAGTTGGTTTCCGTTCTGTTTCATTTCAGTGCTCCTATAGTTTAAGCCCAATGACCTAGACAGGCATGAAGGAGTTATTCCGCTTATAATATAATATTTTAAGTTAATAAAATGATCAATTAGCACAAGTTTATGGCTTCAAAATTGGACTTTTTTCGTCAGAAAATATGCAACATTAGAAACAGTATGCACCGAAAATTGCTGTTCTACCAGCACGTCGCCGATTTTCAACTGTAAGAAAAGCGGGAATCTCCGCGCGCGGCGAAAAAGCTTAGCAAATATTGTGTAAAATTGGCAAAAATGTCGGTGCGGGAAGGTCTAGTGTTCTCTAAACTTTCGAATTTTTTCTCTGGTTTGTTTTATTTCATAGTAAAATAAGTGCCGATGTCCGTTTTTCGGTTAAGGCTCTGGTTCTGGAGTTATGGGGTTTGAGGTATGGCACCCTCGGGGTTCCTGGATCCAAAATTCGAATAGGTGTCATGCCATATTCTTCCCCCGTCACATATTTTCCCCTGCCAGGTTTTTGTTTGAACGTCAGTGCACAGGAATTCTCATGCCCTTGAGTGATCTTTTCAGGCCAAAATTCAAAGTTTCGAAAAAACTCGATTTGTCACAAATTTTAGACCCCTTCGGATCTCCTAATGACAATTCAAAAATTTATGTCTCCAATTTGCCCTGTGTCGTAGATAACGAATCATGAGTTATTTCGGCGATGCGATAGATCAGTTTCCCGCCATGCCCTGTCGACTTAGGTGGCCTACGGCGCTCGCTCAATATTTCTTTTGACATTTAGCTGGTATTTTTCACAAATTTAAATATGAATAGAGAAGAAGCTGACAATATTATTCGTTATATATTGATCCAGAAAGTTGTTATCCTCCAACTTGTACGACAAAATGCGGGACTTCCGCAGGAACTGCGAGTCATTTTCGCTGTCCACATATTGATTGTGCTACAGCTTTGTTGCGCAAGAGGCAGAATGTGCCCGTGGTCATTCGTGAAGACCAAAAGTTGACAGTTCGGGAGCTCCATAATGGTGAAGCAGGCAGCGGCCACTTCGGTGTCTAAGCGACGATTTAAAAGATAGCGGAACGATTCTGGTGGAAAGGGTACACGAATGATGCGGCAAGGTTTTGCAGAGAGTGCCGATTGCCAGAGTAAAATCCTGTCAACAGTCTCCAACAAAAATGCCACCACCATCGCTAAATGAATCATGGCGTAGATTTACCGGTTTGGAGTTATGGAACATCTGCACAGATCAGGGATCTCAATTTTGTAATAATCTTAACGACGATATTTGCAAGGCGCTCAATATTTCAAGATATCGCGTATCGAAGGATGACTTAGACTTTAAAAATAAGGTAAGTTCGGCGGTCATAAAAAGTACTGCGGAGGCGAAGAGCCCTACGAAGTCGCGTTGAAAGAAGGTCGTTCATTCAAGCTACTTCCAGTAGATCGGCGAATAGCCTTGGGACGCACGCTTAACATGTGAGTGACCGAAAGCCGCCGACGATTCAAAATTCGCGATCATATTGTCGGAAAAATGGGAAAGCCAGAGTTGTCGGTTCTGGAAAAGCGCTGTGCAGACAACGTAGAGCAATATCTGAGTGAATCGCGCATGATGGAACATGGGCTATGGGAGCTGAAATTTTAGCGTTACAGTCTGAAATTCTAGTGTTCCCGACCGGCATTGAGGTTTACGGCGTTGTGGGAAGTACCATGGCTTGGAAGCGGCACAGGTAGGCAATGTCATATCGATAATGTTTGGGGCCCATGACCGAACGGGCGATATATCTAATTTAGAAAATTTGGCGGGTCTTTTCGGTTATCCCCCCCAGCCGGAATTTCGTCAATTTTGAAGTTACAGATAAAATTTTGGTACCAATCGATTCAGCTCGACGAGCTGGTTCAGAAAATACCCATTTTACCCACATCCCTGACAAATTTTTTTACGACTTTTTGGGGTCCCAATGGTCCCCTAGGGAACCCAAAAAATTTTTTCTTCGGAATATGGTCATATTGGGTATCATTCGACTCGGCGTGATGAGACAAGTCGATTAGTGTGTAATTTTTTTAAATCTATCCCACCGTTAGAAAGTTATGATGGCCCAAGTAACCCTGAGGCGCAGAAATAAATTGCAGGCCATGCCGTTCTGGGTATACTAAGCCTAAGCCTTAGTCTTAGCCTAAGCTAATACTAAGTCGGGGGGCTGCCGCCCCCGAACCCCCCCCCTCTAAGCTGTTCTTTTTCTAACGTTATAACGTACGGCCCCTAAAGATTACTTGGGACCTCATAACTTTCTAAGAGTTGGGTAGATTTCAAAAAATTACACACTAATTGACTTGCCTGATCAAGCCGAGTCGAATGATACCCAACATGACCATATTCCGAAGAAAAAATTTTTGGGTTCCCTAGGGGGACCATTGGGACCCCAAAAAATCGAAAAAAAAATTTGTCAGGGATGTGAATAAAATGGGTATTTTCTGAACCAGCTCGTCGAGCTGAATCGATTGGTACCAAAATTTTATCTGTAACTTCAAAATTGACGAAATTCAAGCTGGGGGGATAACCGAAAAGACCCAAATTGGCAATACATTATTGGAGGAATTAGATTTAATATTTAATGTTAGGGTCAGCACAGATGGCCCTCATGTATGCTGTAATCACATCATGAATCCGAAGTATCGGCATTCTCCGCCTGGAGTATATTTTACCCTTTGTTTCGGGATTTATTTTCCCCAAATTGACAGTAATTACACAGGCAATGTAGACCTGGCCGCCATGCATTACATCGAACAGCAAAATTGGCAGTAAATCCTTTGTTTGCAGAATTTTGTTTTCTGAAATTTGTCATGCCAACTGTACCTACCAAAATTGTGACTAGATATTCGAGTTATATTGCTAGCAATATTCACCTGCCTGATAGGACTCAATATGTGTATGGTCAAAGTTTAGTCTAGTAAAATATAAATTAGTTCTTGTTATTATAGTAATATGCATCATTGTTTATGCGGTTACGGTTAAATGTCCTTATGTTTGAAACCTATGTACCACACACAATGCCACGCACACTGTCTACAATAGGGTGTCTTAGACATCCCTATCTTTTAATAAATTTTTTCAATGGTAGCTAGCTAGAGGTATAGCTACTTTTCAACGGTGTCAAGCGCACCGGGTCTTTTTTGTAGTTTTTGACGGTCTGCGGCATACTCTTGTCAACAGTCATATTATCTTGATACCACTATTGAGATTTATAAAAATCTACATAGCATAACTAACATATCGCATGAGCAACAAAAGATATCTGTTCCTGCTAATTCGCGCGAAATTGGTAGCTAAGGGCGTGTACAACATCGTAATGAAAAGATGCATTAGCTAGGGATGTGTCAATTGGTTTACGGTATGGGCGTAACCCTGACAGTCTGTACGGTAGGGTCGCGACTACGGGGTACAAAGGTCCAAACAGCGGGGACATTATAACGTGAACGCCCCAGTACGCTGTTCAAAACCTTCGTATGGAAATCGAAGAAATTTTGGAACAAATGCCGAAGACGCAGTTACTAATATTAAAAGCATATCGTAATGAGGGAAACTTCTATACAGTCAGCCTTCCATTGGCCGTCGCAAAGCTGTTGTGCCACCGCCTAGCCGTTTCACTATGTTATATATATATATGCTACAATTCTCTCTATATATATATTTACATGTTATATCGTAGCATTGTTATTTCTTTTACAAGGTCACTAAATAATTTTAGATTTTACGGTACAATTGCAACTATTCAACACATTTCAGATTGATTCAAATGGTCGTCATGGGGGCAAATTCGACGCATTGGATATCTATGCAATCAGCATTTACTTTGTTTGCAAAATGTAAATCAATTTCGTGAAAACTAAACGTCGTTGCAGCGAATACGGAGGGGAGTGCAGTACCTTAGCGGGATAATCCCCTATGAGCATGTTTAAGCCGTATTCTGCTTAATAAAGATTAGTACTAAGACAAAAATTATACCCCCGGGTTTTCGTTTCGCAGTTATAGAAGGTTTACTCCCTGGTCTGTACCCCTGATTTAATATTTACCGCCATCTAGTATCTCGCACCATCGGCGCCACCCCAACAGTTGCGTTGAAATCGCGCAGAAAATTTTAGCGCTCAGCAGCAAATTATCGAATAAATTGTTCCTATACATATGTTTCATTACCATGAAGCTGTTTTTGTAGCTCGTGAAAATATATACATATTCTGACAGTTGCGCGCCTGCCGCACCCACAAGTCGAAACCAGTTGCCTTCAAATCAGATAGGTGATGCCCGTTGAAAAATTTTATCTTCCACTAATCTACCTTTAACGCTGTCAGGGGTTGACGTGGGCAGGAACTAAATTCACTGATGCCATATCCTGTGGCAATCGTCGAAAACCTAAACTGGAGCCCTGTTAGCCTGTTTTATGCTAAAAATGCGACCTCATTTAATCCAGTCCAAAAAACTCAAAACGCCATCATTCCCAACGGCGCATCACGCTATTTACAAGTTAGGGGACGGCAAGGGAAAATTGCCGCTCACCAAGGCATTCTTTCCCCGTCGACTACACGGTGCTCGTTCCTACCGCTGTGGTTTCGCTAGATAGCATAAGTTATCATGTACTTTTACTGATAAATCGTAACTCAGTATAAAATTTAGACTCTAAGCTCCGCTCGGCTGTGTAGAGACAAACCTACCATGATTGAGCAGGATCCGACACTATCCAGCTTATCTGAAGAAGCTGGATCGGTTCTTAAAATTATTATCCCGAAACAACAAATTTGATTAAAACAGATCTTAACACAGTATTCTGCTAAAAGCATGAACATCAAAAATTTCATCGGCTCGGCTATACATAGTTAATTTGTTGCCTTGTATATGTTCTCTCTAATGCTATGGAAGCGCAAACTATTATTTGGAGCGTGAGAGCCGATGTTACCTTTCCAACCAACGCACGCTTCACGAAGAGCCAAGCCGAGTATGTTATATACCACGACTGCAAAGTTTGGAGGTTTGTTCAGCAAATGTTTGGTACTGTATTATCTAAGCTACACTTAACATCTTAGCTGAGAGAATTTGTTGTGACCTCATGGACAAACTTTTCCATTAAATCAAAAGTATATAATTACTAACATTTTAATATATATACACAAATAGCACCAGAAATAAAATGAAAAGTTATAATCTCGAAGTTTCTTGACAAGCCAGAACAAAACATATCAGAACACAATAAAAAAAAGTTGTGAAAGGCACACATACATTGAAAACATATAATTATCAAACAATGTGCATGTTCGTTTTCCTCTTTATGGATACAAGCGCCAAAAGCATGATACTTAGGGAAGCTGCATAGCCAATGCACCAATAATGATACTCCGTCATGGTGTACAAAACGGAAATCTGTATACATTTCGGCATATGACGCAGTCTCGTTGGCAGGATAGCGAACAAATATATTACCATCGGGCTAACTCAAACTACTTCAAAGTGTGAAAATCATTTCCAGCCATCGAGTGACAGAACTCGAAAACGCATATATTCACATGTTTTACTATGCAGTCAAAATGCTTATGCTGAATATCTTGCAGTCGCTACGCTTTGCTAAATATTAATCAGGAAGTTAGTAAATAGTAATACATTTCACCAATTGTAATGTTTATTTCAAATTTATTGCAGCACCTATAACTAGAGACGACATT